>JBBPTT010000426.1:0-25024 GCA_038094175.1 Boletellus aff. lepidospora
CACGAGGCGTGAATTAAGGAGCGCAAGGTTAGCCAGCGACCCCTTACCGTCCGAGTGCTGTTAACCACTCGGGTAGATCAACGTTTTCAATGACTTCATTGCCGCCGCGTAAGACTTGTTTCGACGCCACGCTATGACGAATGTCTCACTTCTTGCCATGTAGCGAGTACTTGGTGAAGAATAAGATCGCAGCCCCGGGAAAGGTCGCCATCAACGGCGGCTCTAATGGAGGGAAGCATACCGGCGACTTTTCGATGGTGAACCATGATCTGACCGCCGTCTTACAGGCCTACTGATCGCTGCGTGTGTCAACATTGCACCCCAGAGCACGTTCGGTGCTGGCGTTGCGGAGGTGGGGGTCTTGGATCTGCTCAAGGTATGTCGGTTCCCTGTCGAATTGTTCGCTTCCGGCTGAGCCGATTTTTCCAGTTTGCGGACTTTACAATTGGTGACGAACAGCAGCATTTTGGGGGTGACGGAACACTGATCTCGTCATCCTAGGCAAGGCTTGGACTTCTGACTACGGTAACCCGCATGACCAGCACGACTTTGATTTCATATACCCAATCTCGCCGCTTCATAACGTACCCCAGAGCAAAACGTTGCCACCCTTGTTGTTAATGACCGCTGATCGTGCGTATATGCGTGATATCGGACTCCACCATGACTCACCGTCCTGCATTGTTGAAGACGACGACCGTGTTGTCCCGCTACACTCTTTCAAGCACGCCGCAACTCTCCAGCATACGTTGCCCAACAACCCGCACCCGCTTCTCATACGGATAGACAAGAAAGCCGGGCATGGTGCAGGCAAGGCCACCGAGAAACGGTAAGCAGACAATGTAGTCTGGACCGAGTAGAAACCTGATCGCTTTGGACGAACCTTTTTTCTATATCAGTATCCAAGATGCTGCAGACAAATGGGGTTTCGTCGCGCAATCCCTTGGGCTGAAATGGCAGAATGAAGCCTGATGGAATTTCCATGCTGGCTCCCCTTCTGTAAAGCATACACAAAATAGTAAAGCCGAGCCCTCACGCTAACGGCACGTGTTTCTATAACAGCTTGCTCGGATCGATATGAGCTAGGAATGATATTGTGATGATCTGAACCTTGACGTTTAGATCACATTGGTGATAGTGCAAGGGCCGATTTGGGACGTGACACGTTCAAGGACACGATTTGGACGGAACGTCTGTTTTGAGAACGCGTGTCGCTTTCTGTTTTGGTACGGGCGCTGCGGGCGGTCATCAGGGTTTCAGCGTTTGCGGTGTGAGTGCAACGAGCCAGCAGGAGCCATGGACGGACCGTTGGCGTTCTCGGTGACGTAAAACCGTCGCAGGACCATTATCGCATCTTCCCGGAGATACCCACCAGTGGCCTTGTATGGCGGGTGTGCGAGGTGCTCGAGGCTGTGGGATCGGAGACGGTCGATGAAGCCATCAACCATGCCACGGCCCAATCCTGTCCTCACCGCTCGTTCACGCCCAACACGGTTCCGCACCCTCCGAACTTGTCGTTCTCGCATCCGTAAAAGACTTGACGGATCCCGAGCTGACGGAGGGCTGATGCGCACATGATGCACGGCTCGACGGTCACATAGAGCGTCGTGTCGGCGAGGGGATATCGAGCGGACGAGAACGCGGGCGTGCCCTCAAGGATGAGGTCGATGGCCTCGAGTTCTGCGTGCCTCGAAGCCTTGCGATGGGTGTGAGCGCGCACACGTCAACGCGGACCAAAGACGTACGTCGCGGAGCTGGTTGGTGCGATTGCGTGCCTTGGCTATGGCGACCCCGTCGCGGACAAAGACGCATCCGACAGGCACTTCGCCCGAGGCGAGGGCGTCCTCTGCCTGTCGGGAGAGTGAGAAATGGCCGGTGGCGGGTGGGGGCGCTGCTTGCCATCGCCATCGCCTCGCGCATCCAGGAGACGTGGTGATCCTGCGTGATGTCGGGTCCGGACATGCGTGCTGACGAATGACGGATGACCTCGTCAGCATCACAAATACTTGTAGTCTCGCCGACGGCCCGCGCAGGCCCTATGCATCCTTGCATCCCTCTCCCTGCGCCTTCCATGAAGGACTCTGGCTATTCCGCAGACGGCACGCTCTATGTCTCGAAGCCGTTTCGGTCAAAGTCTGCAAAGAAGCTTCGCGCCTTGGTCACCTTCAAGCCTCGCAAGTCGCACTTTGACACGACCAACGAGTCGTCGGGATCGAATGAGTTCAGAGTAGGCCCTCGTGCGTCCGCTCGTCATCACCGCTCACGGCACTCGCCAGGGCTTCTTCACGCTCTTCTGGATGTCTCTCTTCCTCTTCGCCGTGCAGGCGTTCGTCTCCTCCTTCGAAGTCAACGGATACGCCTTGTCGTTTGGCTTTGCTGCCATGTTCTCACGCGATGCTATCACCCTCGCGCTTTCCGATGGCGTCCTCGTTCTCGCCACCGCGATCTGCGTCCCGTTCGCAAGGGCGATCAACAAGGGCTGGATAAAGTACCGTTGGACGGGCGTCGTGCTCCAACACATTCTCCAGACGTCCGTCCTGGCTGCAGCCATCACGTGGACTTACCACCGGTGAGACAATTCCTTTCTCCGCGAACAGTTCAGCGAACGACGCTCTCGAACAGACAGTGGCCATGGGTCCAATCTGGTTTTCTTACTCTGCATTCTCTGACGATGATCATGAAGATGCACTCGTATACCACCGTCAACGGCTATCTTTATGACATCTACCAGCGCTCGCAACGGGCCCTTGCTCATCTTCGTTCTCTCGCCCAAGATCCCGCAGTCGGGGGGTGGCATAAGGCGGTTCTTGATGCCAAGGCCCATCTCGAGTTGAGTGTCAGCGAGACTGGTTCGGAAGGTGAAGCAGATCCACAGATCGATACACGGAACACGGCCGTGGTGATAAGAAATACCTCCTCCGACTCCCACCATGCGGATGCGCTTCGGCAGAGGTTGGTGACCGCCTCAAAGGGTGCTATCGTCCAGTTGGGTGCCCCGGTTGTCGAGGCTGCCACCCCTGGCTCCAGCAGTCCTTCGACTCCCGACGACACTCCTATCGACCCACACTCTGCGACGTCGGAGTCAGTGTCCGTACTTGTTCACCATCCGTCTCCGGCTATCGCTTCGGTCGCCCGAGAATTTCTCGAACTGGATGCCGAACTCGTGTCGACTGGGACCGAACGGGTGCGATATCCACAGAATCTGACATGGAAGAACTTTTGCATCTACATGTTGATTCCAACGCTTGTCTATGACCTGGAGTATCCTCGTACCGATCGGTAAGCGCGCACCCTTATCGATCATGCGCGGACGCGAATTAATGCAGCCCTACGTGTACCTCTCAGCATTCGCCCTGGTTACGTGTTTGAAAAGACCGTTGCGTTTATGGGATCCTTTGCCCTGCTCTACACGGTGACGGAACGCTTTATCATACCGCTTACGCCTTCCCCAGAACAGTCCTTCTTGCGGTCGTTACTTAATTTAGCCCTGCCCTTTATGATCTCCTATTTGTTGTTGTTCTACATCATATTCGGTAAGTGCTTATCAGGACCCTTGACTCGAAACGCTGATGAGGCAAAGAATGTATCTGTAATGCATTCGCTGAGTTGTCCTGGTGGGTACCATGTGCACGCGTGATTCTTTGGCGCTCACCTGCCGGATAGTTTTGCGGACCGGCAATTTTACGAGGACTGGGTATGACTGTCGCAGATAACGCTCGCGAGCCGAACTGACTTTTTTACGTGCAGTGGAACTCGACCTCCTGGGACGAGTTCTCCCGCAAATGGAACAAACCTGTCCACCAGTTCCTCCTTCGGCATGTGTACGCGTCGGCGCTCACCGCGTATCCCTCTCTCTCTCGTACCGGAGCGATGTTTATCACGTTTTTGCTCAGTGCTGCGGTGCATGAACTAGTGATGGTCATCGTCACACGAAAGCTCAGGTAAGTGGTGGGCCGTCGACGTAAAGATCGGGGTGCCAACGTTGAAAAAACGCTAGATTCTACCTGTTCATCATGCAGCTCGTGCAGATCCCGCTCATTCTTGTTTCGCGCGTGCCAATGCTGAAGCAAAATCGACTGATGGGCAACGTCGTGTTCTGGATCGGGCTCTACACCGGCTTTCCGCTGCTGTGTGTGGCGTATGTTGCATATTGAGAGGTTGTCGGGGATGCCCGATGCGATTAGCGCACCGTAGACGACCGCCCATGTCCCCAGATAGATAGCGTAGATGACAGCTAATCCAGACGTATTTATTCCCATGACCAAGTGTCAAAAAATGGGCAGATTACTGAGATCGCCCGAGACAGCCTCGAGCACAGGAAGATCAGACGGATCTGGTTCCTGTAAGCACTCGGGTGTCATGCGGCGACCTGGGCGTCGTGTCCCCCATCCGTTTCCCCAGAGCCCATGCCAACTGCCTCGCGGAAAAGAGGCGGGCGCCGCGCGATGGTCATTCTGCGACGAACGGACGAACGAACGTGTCCGACATGACAAAGCACGGCCACATGGATTACCTAACCGGCGAAACAGGCTTGCGCGCCGTCGGACATCCCCACTGGCAGGTCTCTGGCAGGCCCCTCCGTGCTCGGAACCTTAACGAGTTCGTTGGGCGTGCTTGGCAGTCCCATTCTCGTTCACGAAATCAGCAGTTCGCCGGCGTTGTCCACCTGGACCCTTGCAGTCATGACCCTGCGCAAATCGGGCAGTGTACGATGATGGATTATATAATAGCGAACCACATTCCCGACCGGGCATTATATTTCGGTTTATACCCCCTTCAAAGCCCCGCAGTATGAGCAAACCCGGCACCGTTTCCTTCCGCCCATGACTGTCGTAGCAGAAAGCAGATCCAGCAGCACGACCACCATCGTCCAGGATGAGCTCTCGCCGCTCCTGCCATCCTCAAAGCGGCCTCGCACGCCACTCCCAAAACTGCAGCTCGCCATTTTACTCCTGATACAGTTCGCCGAACCGATATCGTCCATGTCAATATACCCCTATATCAACGAGCTCGTCGGCGAACTCGACATCACCGGGGGGGACAAGCGCAAAGTGGGCTACTATGCCGGTCTGATCGTACGTCGCGATGATGCCGCTCCACGTTCCTTTTCCTCAATGGCACGTTGCAGGAGTCCCTCTTCTTCGTCACGCAGTCCTTGGCAGTCATGCACTGGAGTCGTCTGTCAGATCGAATAGGTCGGAAACCAGTGATTCTCCTCGGGCTCTCTGGTCTGTGCATTTCGATGACGTGTTTCGGTCTTTCGACGACGTTTTGGCAGCTGGTGGTCAGGTCAGTCAGAGTTGCGTATCGAGACGTGTACTGAACCCTCTTCAGCCGCTGCATTTGTGGTCTACTAAACGGCAACGTCGGCGCTGCAAAGAGCATGATCGGCGAGCTGACGGACACGACAAACATCGCCCAGGCACTCGCGCTCATGCCCATTGGGTGGTGTGTCGGATCAACGCTGGGGTAAATGCCGATTGACCTTTGTCTGTGTGCTGGCCATGTCTAACGATGATTTCTTTCAGGCCATTCATCGGAGGAGCGCTCGCTCGACCGGCGGACCGCTTTCCTGAGTACTTCTCCCGTCCCTTCTGGAAAAAATACCCCTACTTTCTTCCGTCTGGTGCGGCCTCTCTGATCGTGGCCGCGACGACGATCCTTTTGTTCTTCTTTTTGGAAGAGGTTGGTAGGGATGTCCAAGGCGCTCGCTCGTGATCGCTCATCAGATTGTAGACCTTGGCTGCCAAGCGCAAAAACAGACGCTTCTCGGCATCCAGCTATGGTGCCCAGTCAGATCCTGAATACTCCATACCCAACGCCGGACTACCGATACCCTTCCGGGAGCTGCTCGTACCGTCCATTATTTACCCCGTTGCTTGCTACGCGGTCATGGGATACCTCGACATCTGCTCAAGGACCCTCTTACCCTTGTTCTTTTCGACCCCAGTCAACTACGGAGGCCTTGGGTTGTCCCCGTCGACCATCGGCATATGGCTAGGGTTACTCGGCCTCTGCGACGGTATCTTTCAACTCTTGTTCCTCGCCAAGCTCGTCGATTGGCTAGGCCCCAAACGCCTTTTTTGCAACGTGATCTTGTGTTATATTCCAATCATGCTCTTCTTCCCGCTCATGAGCTGGATCGTACAAACGCGCGGTGTCGTCGACGGGTGGATATACGCGTGTCTTGCTGTGCAACTCGTTTTGATTGTATTTTGGGACGTTGCGTTCGGTACGTGCGCCGCTTTCACAGGGGTGTGATGTGGCGTGACCTCTTATAATTATTTTTTTTAGCGTGCGTGGCCATGTTCATCACCGCGTCTGCACCGTCAAAAAATACGTTGGGCTCCATCAACGGGATGGGCCAGACGTCGGCTTCGATCGCGAGGGCAATAGGCCCTGCGATGGCGAGCTCCATGTACGCGTTCTCACAAGAGCGCCAGATTCTGGGCGGACATGCCGTATTCATCTGGTTCATGCTTCTCGCGGTCGCCTTCAGCTATGTCATCCCTCCGGCCCTTCCGGACGAGTTTCAGGTCCGGGACGAGTAACAGATGAGACCGCGGGGGCCGTCGGCAAGGACGCTGTCCCCTTGGGGCATGTGAATATGTAGTTCCTCCTATTTGTCGCAATGTCGCATTAGATACGTAGCATGCTAATAATCCAAGCGCCCTGAGAGATACGTCGAGCATGGTCGGTGTTGATCCTGTCGTCATGCAGGCACTGGTCTCTTGCCAGCGGCATGCGATGACCAAGTTGCGCGGCAAGAAGGAGACAACTCGGTCATAGCACAGCAGCAAGCATATCTGATTAGAAATCGTCTCGCTCATTGCTGCTTACGTCGTGCACTCCCCTCGCGTGTTTGTGGTGTGGGAAGCACAAGCACTCGAGGGGAGACAACTTAAAGGAGTAGTGAGCAACGCACGTTTCAAAGAGGAGCGCTATTGAGAACAAAAACGGAGCCATTGCCACTTGCTTGATGCGAGTCACACGAGGGAAAACAGAGCCCCCACACGAACTAGGATACGTACTCGGACCTAGGATTTGGTAAACCGTGCGTCACGCACGCAGGGACTCCATTAATGCTTGGGCACGTTTGCGAGCGAAATGCGAGGCACCGCTCAATCAATAGATGCAGGCTGACTCACTGCTAAATTATGCTATCCCTGTAGGGAATGACCCCCTCCCGAAAGGTATGGGTCGAAGAAGTTCTAGTGTGGAGGCACATAGATAAATAAAGTTGTATGTGAGGTCATGCATTCTATGAGAGCACTGGGCCGAGATGGCTTGCTAAAGTGCGCCAGCACTGAAGAAAACGACACGCAGGACGTCCACGCCAAATTCATGCGTAACGTCGCGATATGCAGGGTATCAATCCCAAACAAACGGAAAGAAAGATATAGCACGGATTCATCCCACCCAGACACGGGCCAGGAATGAAAACTCAACGAGCGGGATGTCCGTTCATGATCTTGGCTATCGTTTTCGCTCGTAATGACGTGTCTGCAAAGAGCGCCTTGACCAGTAAGACAAGCTCATCGATGTCAAAGTCCACCAATGCGCCTTCCTCAAAGAGATATGTCAGGTCTGCCATGGACGCTTCCTGAAAAAAAGGTTAGTCCGAGAAACGATTCAGAAATAGACCCATACGTACGAGAAGTTCCGACAGGTACGAAAACTTTAACCACGACGGTACATACGATACGATGAGCGAAGACTGGTCACGTTTAAACGTATGAGCACGCATCGCAGCCACACCATCGAGGACTAGCTCACTTTACTCGTGTCCTCCACAAACAATCCTTCAAGTGCCGTCAAGATCCGACACAACTCGCTCAGCTTGTGCGACTCCACCTCGGGTATGTCCGACATCGCCAAGATGCCGTTAAGGATCCGTGACAGGACGCTGTTGATGGCCAATCCCACCGCCGTGTAATACTTGCTTTTCGGAAGAATTGGCTTGGCAACAGTTGAGTGGGTGTCATAGAGCTCTGACGTGCGCTCACCTTCCAGGCGTGGGCAACGTTTCGCACGTCCCGAAGAATCCGGGAAATCACCATCTCACACTCGTCATACCGTTCTTGGTCCGAGGTGTCCATGAAACCGTCCGCGTCTGCTAAAACATCTTCAAGACCAGCCACTTGTTTATCCTGAAATCATTACGAACGTGCATCTCGACGACAGTAGTGACCACTCACAATACCTTGGTAAAACCAGCTGTCTGCCAGAACACTGAGGTCGTCTTTGGATTCCTCTAACCGTTCTCGGATGTTCAGTAGCTCATGTTCATGTTTTAATATGCGAACGATCTCCTCGGAAAGATAATGGCAGTCGTTTGAAAATCGCATACAGCCGGCAGGTTGTGTCAGCCTCGACGCAGCTGCCACGGGATGCAACGCGCAATACAAGTCAAGGACCAGAGCACCAGATTGCATAATCAGCGTGCCAGGAGTGGAAGTGGAAGGAGAAGACTTGGGGAATATGCCTGAGGACGCAAGCGCTTTGCCCTCGTGCAAAGCGTCCTCGACAGCTTGGACGACACGCCGAACGAGGACCGATACCGGATACAATTCCTTGTTGGCGCTTTGGACGTTTTGTAAAGGTTTCGGAAGGGGATGACGGCCGTTGGAAGCGTGGCCGTTTGTTGGTGGATGTCCACTGGAGAGTGGCTGCTGTCGACTGCTCGAGGCTGGTGCTGACGGTGCTTGCTGGACAAGCGCTCCTGCAGAAGGTGCAATCGGTGAACGGTCTGGCGATGCAACTTCGTTGGCATCTGCCCATGGATCGTCATCCCAAACTTCATCTTCCTCGGTGGGCTCCTTTTGCATAGTTTCGGCAGAACCCTGAGTACTCCCCTCCGGTTGTTCTCCACCAAGTTCATCGTTCCATCCCCACGCTTCATTTGAATCTGGATCCTCCGACGAAACATGCTTTGTGATAGGTGATTCTTCTATTTCTTCGATATCGTCATCGAATCCCCACGCATCCCCTGCATCAACACCCGAGCTCGACGAATCGGATTTCAAACTGTGGTCATCGTGCAAGCTCTGACTGTCCGTGGCGGCAGGAGCGACGGATGCAGGTCCCACACTAGGTTGGGTGATAACAACCGTGACGAGCTCAGCAGAGAACGTGTCCTCGGGACGGGACGCGCCGGCCAAAATGGTCTCCCGAATACCGTCGAGAATACGTTGTCGTCGCCCTCTTTCGTAGTGTGCGCAGACATTGTCGACCCAGTTCCTGATTTCCCTCTCAAATGGGTCTCCTTGCAGCAACCCGACGACATATTTCGTCTCGAAATCGACACAACCCCCCGTAAGATCCAAGAATGCGGGAAGGACCTCCAAACTTGAAGGCAAGGTGGGAATGAGCAAGCGTGTCATGACGGATGTCGTCAATGGTTTGATGAAACCTTTTTGAAAAGCCTCGCGGTGTGATTGAGGTAGGCAGGGAAACAATTTATCGTTGATAAATTCCAGAACACATGACAAGTTGTCAAGTGGTGTTGTAGCATGGCTGGTGGTGGAGGGGAGGCGTTGCAATCTGTGAGCGAGTCCACCAAATTGATCCGGTTCCTGTGAAGATAAAATCATGGTAGGATGGTCGAGAGTGTGGTCGATATAATGTGCAATTATGTCACGCCGCAAACTTGACATATGTGCCGACAACGAGGATGGAGAAAGTGAAGATAGCACGGCGGATAGCGGTGTGGGGTTCTCTGAATTTGGAACTAGACAGGAAGTGAACATCAGAGTTGACAATCACCCGGATCAAATCCTAGCACCAACCGAGAACAAAGGGTCGCACGATCACATCTGTCGAAGAAACAACTACACTCTGCGTGTATGCATTGTCCAGTAGTTCTTCGATCCGGTTCGTGAGCACACGTAACTTGGACTAGAAGCAGGCTCAGGGAGATGTGCTTGTCCAACTACGAGTCTACGTACCCGCATGTCAGACGCAATGGTCGCCTCCGCTAGGGGTCGAGGTGTCGTGTCAAGCAACTTGGTCAGCTGAGCACTTGCCGGTACCGCGGCCGGAAGGTCGCCCGATTCTACCAAGCATTGCACCCTTTCGAACTGAGCATTGCATTCCGAGAGATGTGACAGCGACGCGTGCAGCACATCCGCGTTTAGGGAAGCCTGGGTGAGAGTCTGGTGTCTTCTGAGTGCTGCCAAGAGTACTGGAGTGAGACCGCTCTAAACGATTCAGTGATGACAAATCCTGTGGATAATAACAGCAGCAGTACCTCTGGGTCTGACACTGCGTGGTTGAGGGCATGCACATCGTGTGCAAGACTTTGCAGCCGCTGTTTAGCAGACCTTGCCGAGGCCAATTGAGCTTCAAAAGCAGGCAGGTCCACATGTACACGGTCGTGAATGGATTTCTGCTTGACTCAGTAAAGGCGCCATCGACTGGATTCCGGCGAAGGGCATACCTTGACCACCCATATGGCTTCGTCCAGTTCCGTCATCCACGAGGATGCGACAGAGGAGTCCAATGACCGAAAGGTCGCTGAATCGAGCTTGGACAGAATTTGCGAGGACACATCGACCTGTCGCGGAAGATGAGATGGGATGGGGAACGCCATGACTGCTCTTGCACTGGCAAGTCCCAGCGTAACACGGCGTTACTCCTCCAAGTCACGTGGCTCAGACAGGCTCCATTGATATACACGTGTTGCTACGACAAAAAGCACCAAGATTAAAAGAATGATGTCTATGCTAATGGGCTCAGGTATCGATATGGAATGACGGATACAGAGCGCCTCCCCACGTATTTCAAGTGAATCGCTTGAACGTGAATCTATACGAGGGACAGAAAGTCAGGCAAGGGCGGACGACCGTCGAGTACGACGCACCCAAGGAACGCGAGATCTTTGTCTGAACCAACTTGCTCGACCGCTTCAAGTTGCTCAGGCAAGTTCCCGAGGTCGTCTGTGGGGAAGTAAGTCGTGTCCGTGATGGAAGACAACGCCGGGACAAAGGGAGGTGCAATGTAGCGTAGGTTCTCCCAGTCACAACCATAGAAGAACGGATGGTTTTTGATTTCATTCACCCCGAGTCGTTGGCCGGCCCAGTTCATCATGCTAGTACGGGGGAGATTGAGCTTCAAAACATGAATATACTCACGGACAACCTACCCTCGGATCAAGTGCTCGGCTTCCTTGCTGAGATGAACTTCGTCGGGGAAGTACAGGTAATTAGGCCACTCAATGATCTTCTTGTACGTGTCGCCCGGGTTCTCCGAACAGAACGGCGCGTAGCCAACCACACACTCGAACATAATTGCTCCCAAGGACCACCAATCACATTCTTTGCCATACCCTTTCAACATGAACACCTCGGGTGCGATATAGTCGGGTGTGCCTTGTGGCAAGAAATTCAGGTAAAAATAGGGTGTGTGGCGTTTGAGTCTACTCACCGACAGTGGAATACGCCTGAGAGCGGACAATTCAGTAATTATGCGTGGATAGACAAGCCAGACTCACGAGTTTCCGGCGATTTGCCTTCCAGGTGGCTATCTGTTCTCGGCTCATCGTAAGGTGAATTGCGTTCACCTGCACGCTATTCCGCGCAGGGTCCCGTTGTTTTTCTTGTTCAATGAGGCGCTTGTAGTAATCCCCGTCGGTAGTCCTGTGAAGACCGGTAGAAAGTCCGAAGTCAGACAGCTTGAGGTGGCCATTCTTGTCGATGAGAATGTTGTCGGGCTTAATGTCACTGATGCGACGTAATTAGACACCACGTCAATATTCGGTGGGAACACGTACCGATGAATGTATCCCAGGTCATGCACCGCCTCAATAGCAAGGATACACTCCGCCATGTAGAACCGTGTGACATCTTCTGAGAAGACGTCATACTTCATGAGCATGGTCATGAGATCACCTCCAGGGAGGAACTCCATAATGAGATAGAGGTATAGAGGGTCCTGGAAGGAATAGAACAACTGGACCACCCATGACGACGTCGATTCGGCCAACAGGTCACGTTCCGCACGGACATGGGCGAGCTTGGAGTGCGAGTGAGATCAGCGAACCAACGTGCAAGGAATTGATCGGATTCACCTGATCCCGTTTTAACATTTCGGCTTTCTGCAGCGTCTTCATCGCATACACCTTGCCGGTATCCATCTTTTGGACAAGCCGAACCTGCGCCAACAATTATTACGTTATGCAAAAAGAGCGCGACACTCCCTTACCTCTCCGAACGCACCCTTTCCGATGACCTTGACCGTCCGGAAGTCAGACAACCGTATCTTGGTCCTCCGAAGTCTGAGATGCTGCGATTCGAGCTTACGATACTTGCGTATCTCACGTTCCTTGGCCTCGTTGGGAACAACACCCTGGTTAATCTTTTGCTCCAGCTCGACGCGACTGCGTGACAGGAAATGAGACGGTGAGATGACACGAGCCACACGAGCCCGAATAATCACGCACCGACCGTTGCGCTCGATGGCGACATCGACTGCGAGCTTGTAGTAGGACTCGAGTTTGAGCTTGGCGGCGGTCGCGCGGGAGACGGCGTCAGGCGAGAAGCCCTCGGTGCTCCGTTCAAAGTAGACATAGTCCTCGCCGCGCGTCTTGCTTGCCGTACTCGATGCGGGAGAAGGTGAACGATCTTGGCCGGATCCCGTGGCTGGACTGAGGCCGCTTGCACTGCCAGAAGACTCCGTCGACGGACGTTGACTCATGACGCTGAAGGACAAAGAAGTTGTAGACGACTGATGGAAGAGAAACAACGCGGACGGCAAAAATTTTGGGCAAGTGAACGTAAGGCTCCGTCTGGACCCTTTGGTCCGCGTGTGCACCGTTTGGTTAGACCAACTTCATCCGATTGGGCTCGCCTGGGTACATGCGACGCGACTGTAAGCTACTTGGGTTGCCCTCTCTCTCTGGCCTCGAAAGATGGGTCTGGAGATCAACGTTGTGATCGCCGGGGAATCACGTCGACCACTTGGATGTTGTTTAGTTCCAAAGCCATTGCCAAACAAACGCTCCCGATGTGACCAATCCCGTACGCGTCTGACGACCATCATGTCGGACCTCACGTTCGACACGCTGATCGACGATGGAAACTACCTTGGCTCAGATAGGGCCAGGATGGAGAACAAGGTCATCCTGGACGAGCTGGAGCGCAAGAAGAAGGCACGTAGCATGGCCGTGCCAACAGACGACAATCGCGTCAAGGCAAGGCTGCGCGAGATCGGCGAGCCAATCACGCTTTTTGGTGAACGCGTGCGTGCATCAGCGTCAATCATTTCTGTGCCGCCATTCACGCACGAAACAGGCTGCAGACCGACGAGACCGTCTGATATATGTCTTGTCTCAAATCAATGCGGCCCGAGGAGAGGAGCTCCAGATGGAGGAAGAAGAGTCGTCCGAAAGTGAAGAAGAGGTGTGCCCGCTGCTTTTGTGATCTTCCTGGCCATATCCAATTTCTCCACAGGAAGAATTCTACACCGAGGGATCGCTCGAGCTACTCCAAGCCAGGAGGCGTTTAGCAGAGTATTCCCTGCCCAGGTTGGATTTCACCTTCCAATAGGCAATATCAGTAAGGTGCTTACAACGTCTGCCCGCCTCGTCATTGCAGAGCTCAAAAGCGAGTCGCCCAACAGCGCATACATGCCAAGCTGCCCCTTGCACGCATCATCGACCTGCGGAAGAAAATATTCAGTGAAGTCAAGGTAATCGGCCGCACATGGTTGCGTGTGTGCATACTGACATTACTGGCAGCGCTTCGGTAACCTTGGTTCTCAGATTGGCGACGACCGACCCATAGCACAAGTCCGTTTTGCTCCCAATAGCAAGATCCTTGCTACCGGCAGTTGGTCTGGTGCCATCAAACTATGGAACGTCCCTGCATGCACGCCCATACGAACGTTGCGTGGTGAGCATACAGATGTGTTCGCACATGCGGCACGTAATCATACAGTCTGTCTTTATCTGCAGGTCACGCAGACCGTGTGGGTGGTGTTGCCTGGCACCCGCAAGCCACACTCACTCAGGGCGAGGGACTGGTCAATCTCGTCTCCGGGGCGGGGGACATGAACGTCAACTTGTGGTCTCTAGACAGGTGCGCACCATCCGGCATACCGCCAAAATTACACCACCGAGCATGCATGTGCCAGCGATGCCCCGCTCGCCACTATGAAAGGGCATGCCGACCGGATCTGTCGCGTCGCCTTCCACCCATCGGGAGATTACGTCGCCTCTGCATCCTTTGACACGTCCTGGCGACTGTGGGACGTGACAACCTCGAAAGAACTTCTCTTGCAAGAAGGGCACTCGAAGGAAGTCTACGCGGTCGAATTTCAAGATGACGGTGCGCTGGTCGCCTCCGGGTCCGATCTTCTCGCGCCCCCCACCACGTCCGCTTTGCTAACCTCGACCCTGCTACCAGCGGTCTAGACGCCATTGGGCGCGTGTGGGATCTACGGACGGGCCGAACGGCCATGGTCCTCGACGGTCACGTTCAAGCCATTCTCGGCATCACCTTTTCCCCCAACGGGTTGGTCTCTCGCTTACACTCGGAAAAAAAAATTGACGTATTCACTCTGTGCGTCCCAGTTATCAAATCGCAACTGGTGCTGGCGACGACACGATCCGGATATGGGACATGCGTTCCCTAAAGGCACTTTACACCATCCCCGCGCACGTCTCCAACGTCGCCGATGTGCGTTTTTTCCGGAGTGATGCACCGCCCCCGAGCGTTCTTGTCAATGGTGAAGTCACCATGAACGGCGTAGAAGACGTTGACGAGCAAGTAAGCACCGACAAGGACGTGGACGACGACGACGGGCAGGAGGAGTGGGGTTACCGCTCCGGGTTGTACTTTGCCAGTGCGGGGTATGACGGCTTTGTCAAGCTGTGGAGCGCGGACGATTGGCAGCTGCTCCGCACGCTTACGACAGATTCTGGAAAGGTTATGTCGGTGGACCTCACTACGGATGGCCGGTTGCTTGCCTCCGGAACGTATAACCGTAACTTTCAATTGTTCGCGCCAGAGGACGTCCCAGTGTAGGTTGTGCGGCCAGTAATAATTACTATAAAACCAACGATGCCGCGTCCACGATACAACTTGAAGGAGAAATACAGAAAAAAAAAAGGGTAGCGAAACCGATGTGACCGCATCTGTATACAAATGAAATTAGATTACGCCGTCCCTGACCTACACCAGGCGATCGAGTCAGTCAAGAAAATTGAGTTCGCCGGCCGGGGAGCGGTCATACGGAGCTTGGACGCACCTTCTGCATAAAGCCAGACACCCGAACAATGTCAACCACTTGGGCTTCGCTCTCCATCGCGATCACCAGGTTTTCCAGCATCTGAACGAGCAAGGCAGGCGTAAACGAGATGCACAAGTCCAAGATTCGTTACCACCAAGTGACTCACGTCCTCCACCTTGTCGACGGGAATCCCCGTACAGAGCGCGACGATCTTCTTGCATTGGTACTCCTTTTCTGCGCTCGCCCCCTGCAACGACTTTAGCCTTGCCTCCATCAACTGCTCCATCCTCTTATGCCACAGATTCAGTCGTCGCAACCGTATCAGGCTTGCCAGAGAGTCAGTTGTTGGTATTGGAGGCTCGGTCTCGACACTAAAAGGAATGTCCATCGAACCAGCGACCCCCACCATGGTGGAGCTAGGCCCCCGCCAATGAAATGCGGGGCCACCCGTTTCCCGTCCGTCCCTTCCATCGAGTTCTGTCCTCCCCGTCCAGTCAAAGTTGTCTTCCTCCGCAATCGCTTTCTCAAGATTTCGTATTCGCTGATGTACTTGATCAAGTTCTGCGCACCGGCCTTGCCATAGCTGTATTTGTTTTCGTTGCTCTGCGAGCTCTCGCGTGGCGGCGCGCAGGTGAGCCTGTGTTAAATCCAACGCGTCCTGCTTCGCCTTGAGTTCCGTAGAAAACTCGGAGCTAAGATTCTGGATTATCGACGTTATGTCTGCAAATGTCGGTGAGCGCCAAATACTGCTGAGGTAAGGCGGGAGAACCTACCTGTGATGATATCTTGGCTCTTTTGCACCGGTGCTGGAGGGCCCGTCCGCAATGATGCCAGTACGTCTTCCGCTCGAGGACCACCGCTCAGTTCCTGAGAGAACGAACAAATAAATAATGAATAGGCGTCGATGGATACACTGTTTCGCGACCCCTACCTCCACTTCTACCCCGAAATCGCCTGGACGGAGACCCAACTTGTTTGGCAATATTCGGTTAGCACCGACGTCCAGCAAAGTTCTCACCAAGCTTCTATTTCCGACCCGTGCAGCGATGTTCAGGGCAGTATCGCCGTGTTCATCCTGAAGATCGACGATGGACCTAAAGTCACCACCTTGGTTTTGTGCTATCCAAATGAATATCTGATCGAGGTAATATCGGGCACAGATTGCACGGCCCTGTATTCCGGCAAGGTACATGATGTGGTGCAGGACTGATTTTCTGGAGGTGTCAAGGGTGCGTATGGATTGGTGTAATGCCTGGACGACGACGTTGAATGACTGCTGGTCCGAATTGTGGGTATCAATGGAGGCACGGATAAGGGGAGTCTCTCCGGCGAAGTTGCCACGATGTACGTCGGCACCTACAGCGACGAGCTGCTCGATGATGTTCTGGCGACCAAGCGATGCGGCGAGGTGAAGAGCCGAGTGACCCTTGTCGTCGAGGATCGCATCCACATCAAGGGGGAGGGAAGGATCCGGGGCAAGTTCACGAAGGAGTGCAAAAACAGGACCTGGATCGTCTTGTCGACAGATGGCAGCGATGAGCTGTGCACGACGGACATCCCGGAAAATAGAAGGGTCACGTAGCAGGGGTGGTTTTGTGGAGAAGCGAAGAGGGTCAGCATCAACGCCGTTGATCGAGTTACCGTTCACGGACGGGGGATGAGGGGAACGAGCCACGAAAGGGGACGACGCGTCATTGACGGACGTAGCGCGTTGAGGCTGGGTTGAAAGGGCAGATGATTGAGAGGGGTCTGGTTGCGGAGAAGGTTCATTGCGAGGACGCTTGTTAAGTGAGGGGCCGTCTTCTTCGGCAGACGCGTCGGGGGTCGGCTGTGGTGGGTGGGGATCGATGAGGGACTGGGTGGCTGGGACAACCTCTGAATCAGATCTGGCTCTCTTGAGGGATTGATGGATTGGAGGGGGAGTGGACGAAGGTGCGTTGGGAGAATTGGCGGATTGATATGCAGAAGAGGGAAAGATGGCGGACCTGGAGGGTGCGAGGGCGGAGGTGGAAGGGGTGAAGAGACCCTGGGCGCGGCCCTGGTTGAGGAGACGGAGAGCAGAGCCAGGCATCATGGAGGCGGAGGGAAGAATGGACTGGGAATATCCTTGCGTGGAGAAAGAAGACGCGGTCGAGACTGGGCGTGGGGACGGCGCGGTGTTGGCAGCGGGGAGGGAGGCAAGGGAGGATGACGAGGGCGTAAAGTCGAAGAGAGGCGCTAGGAGGGGCGCGACGCCGTACTGGGCGGCGATGTCGCGACCGCGGTCGAGTGGAATCCTAAGAAACGGATGAGGAGGCGGGCAAACACGGGATGTGGGATGCGTACCAAGTACCTTGGTATTTGCCGTATCCGCCCTGTACGATTTCGTGTTTTCCGGGGAGGATCTCCTTCTCAAGTATCTTTGTGCGCCTGCCTTTTTCTATGCCAGCGACCTTGAGGATCTGGGTGGCATTGACATACGAGTCGGCGCGTCTGCGCATGACGGCGATGCCGCGGACCATGCACTCGTAGACCTGTTGGGCGGGGTCAGCGATGGGGCGGGGAGAGGGGGGAAGGGAGCGACCTGGACGGACGAGTACACGGCATTGTATATCTTGACTGGGGGCGGCTGGACGGGATGCATGGACGACTCGACTCGACTCGACTCGACTCGAGCGGACGCGACTCGGACGCGCGCTGGCAGAGGGGGTCTGCGTGGGAAAGCAGCACGTGCTTCCCGTTTCTGTCTGCCTCCCTGCGCTGCTCTGCGCCATGGAACGCGAGCCTCTGCTGGGCGGTGCGCCCGTGTGGCCGGTCATCCACGCCATCCGAGCGGTCAGTGTCGCCCAGCTCGTCCGTGCGCTCGCTCAACCCGCCCACAGGACATTATCGTGCGTCGTCGCGCCCGTTTCGTCGCACGCTGACCCGCGACGATCGTCTGCAGCGCTATATCGGTCCGTCTCGCCGCCCTCTTCGCCTTCTTTTGCTGACCCACCCTTGATTAGACAACCCGCTCACCTTTGAGGCGGTTCGTTTTGCGCCCCCCCTTCGGCATCGCTCTCACCCCTTTGCAGCTCACCGCCCCCGACCTTACGTACACGCTCGTCCACCCGCTCGAAAAGAAGTACAGCGCCATCCAGCGCGCAGGAAACAGGTCCATCGTGTTCGCCTTCCTCCTCAACAGGATCTACTTCATCCGCGAACAGAACAACCTCGCAGCCGGGCCGCTCTTCGCTACCCGCGCCACCCTCTGCGAACTCCTCGCCGTTCGCATCCTCCGCAACAACGGCAACAGCACCCTCGATCTCGCCCGCGTCCTCACCACATCCTGGCCCGTCTGGTCCGGCGCCGATCCCCGTGTCCTCGATCTCGCCAGACAACTCCGCGACGACGATCTCGAGGACAACGTCGGAAACGCGATCGAGTTGGCCATCATCTCCAAGGCACGCCGCTTCATAAAGTCTCCCCCGTGCCAAAAGGTCATACATGCAATCTGGATGTATGCATATCCTCTCGCTCTCCCCTTCCGTCTGACACTTCTGCCAGTGGAAAGTGTGTCTATCAGCCAGAGAGCAGCCATGCCATCCTCTCAGACGCAAGTCTTCTCCTACCATTCCCCCCTCACTTCACATACCCCTCTGCAGCGTTACAAGCGTACTCCAATTCACTTTTACGACCCCCACAAAGCACCACTTCTCGATCATTACCGGTACGTCTTTCTGCCCTGCTTCTCACCCATTCTCAACCCTCTCAGTCTCAAGGTGCCTGCTATCCGTTCCGTCTTGGAGTATATAAAGTATCCATTCCTTCCTTTTTACCTCTGCATTCGTTGACCCCTTCAGTTTCTTGATCCTCTTCGTCTTGTTTGTCATAGCAATCGAGATGAATGAACGTCACAGGATAACCACCCCCGAGGCACTATTCATGGTGTATGCTCTTGGATTCACTCTCGAAAAACTCGCAGCCATACAAGAACGCGGCATCAGGGGTAGGCCTTCATATTTCCCTTTACTGCCAAGCTAACACCACATATAGTGTTTTTCAAGGGTATTTGGGTGAGCCTCGTGCCACTCTGCCCGGGATCGGGAAAGACGTCTAATTAGGCACCGTATTCTAGAACGGTTTTGATCTAGCCTTTGGTCTGACATCTCCCACCGTCTTGTCCTGCTCCATCTCATCCTGTGTCGTTAGTAACTGCATATTTTATCTATGCAACATTCAGGACATATGGCATCGTGTATCATCGTGATTGCCCTTCTTTTCTTGCCTTACCGTGCTGACATTTATTGCAGAGAAATGGGCCAAAGACATTGCCATAGACTTTCTCGCGGTTATTGCTTGTTTACTCTTCCCAAGGTCACATCCTTCTGATTTCTGGCTCATCGCTCCCTCATCGCTCCCAGACTTGCCTTTGTCACGTTAAAGAACAACCTCATGGTCCTCTCTCTCCGTGCCATGATGATGCAGTTTGTTGCCCTCATGCTTATTGCGGCCTTTTGCTTTTGCGGCTTCCTCTATGCCTTGTGGACGTGAGTAGTCTATGCCGCTCTTTGAATCCTCCTCACCAGCAGTCAGCCTGAGTCGCAAGGGTGCAGGGTATGCTTCTCGGTTCCTGTCCAGCTTCACGTCCATTAATATAGTTTTTCTAGGTATTCCTCGAGGTATTTCCCATGTTTTCTTCCTCGCCACTCTTGACGTTTAACCAATCGCGCAGTACTATCGCATGGTGGATGCTTGATATCTGGTTTGGACTTGATGCCATTGGGTTCGATAGAGCGGGTCGGTGTTTCGCATACTTTCTATTCTAGTTGTTCATTCATACAGGCCAATTCGACCCTGTCTTCGGCCCAATTCTCATGATCATGTATGCATGTCTGAGCAATACGTTGCTGTTGACCGGTGCGTTGTTGCCCTTTTATTGCAGTCTTATGAGGCACTCATAGAGCAACACAGTACTTGTTTCTGTAAGTGTACCCGCCAGCAACCTTGTTGGTTTTTTCGGTACATTCGTGGATAGATCTTGTCGAATACGTTCGCGAGGATCAGCGAGGATGCAATGGCCGAGGTTGGTTTTGAGTTTTCAGCCTCCAGTCATCCTGCTCATTTTCGATTTCTAGGCCATGTTCAGGAAGGCGGTCTCTACGATAGAAGGGTACTTTTGGGTCATATTTTACCTTTTGACTGCTGATACAGGGCACTGTCAGCGTCAAGGCTGACTCGCTGTTTTCTTATCAACCACCCGTCAATCTGGTTGCCGTTTGCATTCTTCTTCCTGCTAGTTATGTTTTAAGTCCGAGATGGTTCCACAAAGTAAGCGCTATTTACTTTCCTGATGGCGTGCTCACCGATCGGTCACAAGGTGAACGTGTTTCTCATAAGGTCATTTTTTGGGGATTTCGAAGCCATCGTATACTTACCACCACCCATACAGGCTTACGAATTTTCCTATCCTTCTCCTCATCGCGTGGTACGAACGTGAGTCGCCAACATCAACGCTCAGATGTGCTCGCTTATTTTGGCACAGGTCAAGCAAAGAAGACATCCTCAGTCGGATTTTACGAAACGATCTCATCCGTATTTGAAAAGATTGTAGACACCCTACCCCGCTCGCTCAAGCGGATGAGTGAGTGGATTGGTCACGTTTATCACTGGCCCAGACGACGACCGCCCTGATACAGCCTTACTCGAGGGTCTGGCAGGATCGGGTGCTGATATCGACGTAGTACGTTCTGTTACCTTTCACACCCACTCAGTACGCCTAAGGACTATCAGATCTTTGATATTGAAGATGAGATTGCACGAACATCAGACACGTCAGACGACCCAGATCGTGTCTTCATCTCACCTTACCACAGCAATGGCCTCGAACGCCGGGTATCTCGCAAATCAAGCCAGCCGTCCACACGTTCCCTTCGCCCAGTCCGCCCGCCGTCCCCAAAGGAACACGAGCCTGACCAGCATCCTCACGACCTATTGCTGCATCCGCCTTCCCCACAGCGGAACACTGGCCACAACCGCCAGACGTCTCTCAATCTGCGCAGACGACTTATCCCCTCGGTCCACAAACCCGACGTTGCTCAAAGCCCACTGGCCTCGATCTTTCAGCCGCTCGTCTTCGACGACATACTTGCGGCAGAAGAAACCAATTCGGACAGTGCGAGTGGCGGTGGTGGATCGGCACTTTTCCCGTATCCACAAGTCAGTTATGGCCCCGCGACGCGCCGCCGATTGGAATCGACGCGCTCCGTGCGGAAGCGCCCTAGTGGAACGTCACTGTGGAGCACGACACCGGCCGGGTCGGGAAGACCGGCGTTTCCGCCGCTGGACACGCGTGCAGAGACGCTGGCTGGCGGGCCATCTTCGTCTCCAGATTTCCGGGACATCGCGACCGCGGAGCAGGTGGAGGAACAGGTAGAGGAGGACGGAGGGATGCCCGAATGGATGAAACGGATCGAGAGGATTGAAGGGCGGCAGGAACGCATCGAGGAACTCCTTGTCCAGCTTCACGCGATGTTGCAGCGCTGACGGTGGCGAGAAGATGAACGTTCGCTAGGGGTGTCTAGAGATAATTTACTTCTCGTTGGAGCATGTCTTACATTCTTCGCATAAAGTGACTTTTTTTTTATTTCCAGGCGGCGCGAGCGTCAGTGAACGCAAGACAAGGAAAGAGACAATGCAGAAGCCTAAGATATCTGAAAGGTCGAAGAAAAAAAATGGAGAGGACGGGAATGAAGGTGACTGATAATTTACGGCCAACATCATCCATCGTGCGCGAGGAGCGGAAGACCAGAGACAGAGCGGTGACAAAAAAAAGAAAAAAAGAAAAAAAAGAACGTCCGCGTCAGCTCCACCGTCGAGGTGGTGACGATGGCCCGTCCCAGCGCGCTCGCTCCTCTTGTGCAGGGCCGCCGCCCGGAGCACCGCCACGATGTCGCGTCCACCCGGCATCCACAGGCCGGCCCACAAAGGGGTCGCTGCCGCCGCCGCCACTGCCACTCCGCCCCCGGTTCCGACCCCGACTCCGCCCACGCCCGTTCGACTGTGGCTGCCACCCGCCGGCGCGCTCCCCTCGCTCGCTACGGAACCGCGCGTCCGGCGGCGGATCGTCGCGGTCGTGTCGCCCCTGGCCGAACGCGCCTGACCGTGGACCGGACGGGGGCTGGTGGATTCCCGCGGGTCCGTGCGGAGACATCCCTGGCTGGGTCGACGTGTGTGCGCCCATAAACGTGGATGGGCCAGCGGATGCGTGTGGGGATGGACCGGGCGGGAAAGCCGTTCCTAGACCCGGACCAGGTAACGAACCAGGGACTGGGAATCCTGGTATACCGCTTGTCCAGTGTGGCGGCACAGGGGGCGTCGGTATCATCGGTGGCACTGGTGGATGAGGAAGTGCAAGTGGAAGGGGCGGTGGTGGATGGGACACCCGTGCAACGTTGGCCACCGCGCTGGCGAGTCCACCAGAGATGCCGGGGATACCACCGTTACCAGACGATAGCGCGCGGATGATCGCCTGGATTTGCTCCGGTGTGAGGGCGGCGACTTCGGCGGCAAGCGCTGAGTTGGCAAGCTGCGGTAAGGCTTGGAGCGCTGCAGGGAGAGACGGAGCGGGGGCGGGCGTCGGGGTTGGAGTCGTGGGTTGGGGTTGAGGTGCGCCAAGCACCGACGGCGTGGCTGGCAAGGCGAGTGGTGGAGCGAGTTTTCCCCTAACAAGTATCCAAATACCGATTACATAGTTATTCCGGCGAACCTTGGGCAGGCGGAGCTCGTCCAGGAGTTCAATGAAATCCGGTAATGGCATGCCAGCCAAAAGCGGTACCATGTAAAGTTCCTTTCCAGGGTGATAGTCCTTGGGTTGATGGCCCCATGGGAACACGAGCCCATGACGGCTGGGTAACAAGGTGCGTCAAATGAAACGGTCATTGCGTGTCACTCGAAAGGCTTACTTTTTATGCAATAGAAAGTCACTGAACGATTGGAGCGTGCTGTCACCCCCCTCGGGAGAGAACGCGCACGCAACGAGCTCTTTTTGCGGATTTAGCCTAGTCTGCAATAGGAACTGTGCGGATTTTTCTGTTGGCACCCGGCCGTCGATCCGGAGCGTATCAGACGGGAAAAGCGTCCTCCACAGAAGGGAATCAGCGCCCAAGGTCCGACCGCCAGCCTGGCGGGCAACAACGGGCGCAACCTGGGGAATGGAAGAGTCCACGGGCATGGCAATCTAAAGACGGAAATGAGCGACAACGGTGTTGCTGAAACAAATCTCATGACTCACCCTTCCCATCCACACTGGTGGGATTGCTTGGAATGCAGTCTCTGGGTCTCGAGGCCGCTCGTCTTGGGCAACTCCCGTGTCGTGGTCCTTTTCCAAGAACATGTCAAAGTCTTGATCGGTTGCCTCGCGGGGAAGACTGTCCACCTCGATCGGGTGACTCTTGTGCCCCTGCTCCTCCTTTTCGGGCGCTGGTTCTGGCTCTTTCCCTGTTTCATGCGAAGCGAGCTCTGCTTTTGGAGACGACCATAGCGCGTTCAGATCAAAAGATGCACGAGCGGGCGTCTCCGGCTTCACTAGTTGCGTCGGCGAAGCGGCGACGACAGGGGGTGGTTCGGAAGAAGAGGGAGGCATCTGTGGCGGGGGCGGGGGTGCAGGCTCCGGTGGCGGCGGCAGATCGGACCCCGAGGGCATGTCGAGGCCTTGGGGAGCGGGAGCGGCCGGGGGCTGGTCACCAAACATGTCTTGAGGAGCGGGCTCGTCGTCCAGATGGATGAGATCTGCAATGTCGAGTTCTGGTTCGGGAGGGGAGGTCAGGAGGTCGGGCGCGGGCGGCACAAACAGGGGGTGAATGGGCGGTCTCAGGCTGATGTCGTCGCCCATAGGAGGTGAATAAGCGTCATGATGCACAGGAAGCGGGCCGCTCCATGTGGCGCTCTGTGGTGCGACCGGCGATTCGGGCGGGATCGATCCTTGCGAAATCGAGCTGGCCCTTTCCCTCTGATGTTGCTCGGCGGCCTTGAGTCGTGCTCGCCGCTCCCTCTCCCGACGCTCGACTCCCTGACGCTCCTCTTCCTCCTTTTCGCGCTCCTTTTCTCGTTCGCGCAGCAAGGTCGCCGACTCGCCGTTGACGTCCTCGATGTCTTGCAAGCCCTTGTGGGTGATCTTTGCGCGAGGAATCAGGGTTTTTTGGAGGATGGAGTGTTCCAAGGCCTCCTTTTCTGCGAGCTTGATGGACTGCTTTGTTTCTTCGTTGGCGAGATCCGTGGAGCTCATCTGGGAAAGCTCCTTTGCAGAAATGGTGGCGTAGCATATCCGCTGGTGGATGACGACACGGTCCGCCTGGGCGAGGTTGAAAGTAAGCATGCGAAAACGTTCCCTAATCGAGCGGCGATCAATCAGTGGCGGCACATCGAGCGAGCGACGGGCGACTGACTTGTACTTGGGTCCGACGCCCTGCTTGCCAAGTCTGTCGGGCTCGCCGTAGAGCTCAAACAGACACTGCTCGAGCTCCGAGGCAAAGACGTCGGCCCCGTTCTGCAACCGCTGCCTGTCTTCGTCGGTAAGCTCACCTCCGTTCAACGCGACCCTGCTGCCAGATCCGTCGACGTCGACGTGGGGATACCTGAAGAAAACGGGTCGAAACATGTCGCGCAGCTTTCCAAGGCAGTACTTCCTGGCAGGGTCGTCGTCCACCGAGATGGGCGCATCTGCGGACCTTTTGCGCTTGGGCTCCCGGGCCTGGTGGGAGACACCCGGCTTGCGTTTGAGATGGCCGGCGGCGGTAGGTGAAGCTCTCCTTCCCTCTGAAAACGGGGTGCTGAGCTT
>JBBPTT010000427.1:0-24963 GCA_038094175.1 Boletellus aff. lepidospora
ATTGCAATACATTAGTTGGTTTCAAAGTTTGTCAGCTATGCCAAAGTTTCTAGGCCCTGAGCCTAGCTTTAGAGGGAGTTCAGTTGGAGTCTAAAAAGCATGCCTGCTACCAGACAGCACCTTTGATACTCGACTTGACTTCATGCCCAACAAAAACAACTCATGGCATCTACTGATCCATTCCAAGGCAATGGAAAGGGAAAAGGGAGAGCAGTCTCAGTGACCACTCATGGTATTAGGAGGGGAAGGGGCCAATCAAGGGGCCTTCAATGTCAACTAGCTGTACCTACTCAAGTGCAACTGTTGAGCAGGCATACTGCTGTGCAAGAGAAAGAACTGATGTCAGCCTCTTCTGATTCCATCAAGTGGGAGAAAGACCCACCCTTCACTGATGCCCTGATCAAATGGCTTCTTGACCACTCCACAGATTGAGAAATCCTCTTCTATGACAGGATTACAGATGATGTTGCTCCATCTACAAACAAGGCATCAGGACATAACAAAAGGTGATCAATATGAAGCTTACTGAGGATCTTTTTGCTGATCATCCTGTTTACAAGGATGTATATGCCACCTGTTACAATCTTCTCCCTTTGTTCCTGTATCTACTTTATTTCCATCTGCTCCCTTCATCATGCAGGCCCCCTTGTTTTCTCTACTCACTACAATTACTTTTTGTTTGTCATTGGTCAGTTCTCCTTTGATATCTGAGTTATCTTGGATTACTACTCTTAGTTACTGCTTAATCTTGTTCCTGCTGCATCTTGATGGTTGCAGCTTACTTCCTTGTTCTTCCTTGTTCTATAGGCTTTGCTGCTGACACATCTCAGCCTATATATACCATTAGCTACTCTGTACTTTTCCTTACTCTTGTTCTGCACAATTATATGCAGTCTTTTGTTACTTCTAAGTCTCGACTCTCAAAGTCCTCTTGTCTCTACATTCTTCAAGTACCCCTCAAGTCCCCAGTCCTCTTGGTTCACCTAGGTGGCTAAGGATGCTGTGACCTCTTTGTGAGAGTCTGCCCTTCCATAGGTTGCTGCAGTGACACTAGATGTGTGCTCAGTGTTACGCTTGCGTGGAATTATCCAGCAAGGTCAAAGGTTCGACCTCAAGTCCAGAACCAATGAAAGCAACTAGTCGAGCGCACACTCAAGTGTAGTGCGAAGACACGCAAGGAGGTTCTCTCTTACTGCGACAAGCAGTCTCGAGGAGGCCAGATAACTACACGTAGATTGCGTAGAACTAGCTAGGGAACATGATACGATCCGAGGTCGACTATATAGTACAAGGATAGGCTGTGCGTACAGCCGCAGTGAGTCAGGGTGAGTCATAGGTAACTAAGGTGACTGATGGATCAATGCGCAGCATCAGGGGATCAAAAGATAGTGGCTGCGGGGCTATGCGTGACTACCATCATTGTGAGATGGTGAAGGTGTGACGATGTGAAGAGGTGAAGATGTGAGGAGGTGACGTGGGTGTTATCGACGGAGTCATCCGATGTCCAGTGACTTGGCTAAGTCATAGGGACTCTACTGGTTCATTGGTAGTCGTCATGATCGGGATTGGGAGTGAAGGGGACTTATCAAGGGGAAACAAAGGAAAAACTGTAACAAATATCAGTGTTTTTGGTTCATAATGAAATGTAGGATTATGAGTGCACAACTAAGCAGAAAGCATGGAAAGCTGGAATTGTGAAACTAGAGGTGACTGCCGAATAGACAGAATAGCTTGAATAGTCCTGGACAAGCCCAAAAAAAAGTCAAAATAGCACAAGAACCTACTAGTTTGACTATCCATGCTATTTCAACTAGCTGTTCCAGAAATAGTAGAAATAGTACATAAATAGTTCAGCAAGCACAGTGTCATTTTCCTGATGAACATGACTATTGTCTATGCCATGAGTGCTTGTTTGACCATGTCTCCAGTGTGAATGTTATCCAGAGGTCAAAGTTTCTGTGTCTTTGCATAGAACAGGATAAACAGTCTTGGCAATTTCCGGCTAGTGTGCCCAGCATTCAAGTACCATAGGAATCCTGGACCCATCACGAGTTTGCTGTCTGACGGTGTTCTGCTCACGGCTTCGGGTTGCGCCTGGTTCCGTGGGAAACACATTGCACTGCAGCGCCGTGTCGTAAGATGTGTTGGTACCAATCCGATTCATTCGCTGCCGTGTAGCAATCCTACCATAGTCTCCTTGGAGGTACCACATCTCTTCTGCCACAGTACGCTGTGCGCAAGGTTATTGACTCGGGCTCCGTTTCGATAGTTGTTTCTGACTGCTATCCAGGTCGTGCTACTTGGCCCAATATTTCTAATCTACTCCATGGTAATCTCGCATCCTCAAAAAAAGGAGACATAAAGGACTCTCATCTGTCTTGAATGGCTCTGTGGGAACAACCATGACTCATCCAGGGGACCATTTGTGAAAAGAATGTGGCAGCCGAAGTAGATTCATATCCGCCCGGATCCCCCCCCTATAGCACATCAACCTCACAGATCATATTCCTTTTCCCCTGGCGTCAGGAACATACCTGAACCGGACACACTGTCCCACAGCGTGACGGGGAACCGTGGTATTCCTTCCTCAGTTTATGATCTGGCGGACATATCCCTGAGACCATTTTACTCGAATCATGTGTGTCCTGATGTGGAAGATAGGGCAGGGAGTTGTGTATAAAAACCCGCTTGATGTCTCGATTTTTCCCCCAGTCTGTTGAACAATCGCATAGGTAGCTCGTCATCTGCTTATCCTCCCGCCTTGCCACTGAATCATACTCGTTACTCTCAGGCTCTGACGAGATCTTTCCCCGAAACCTCGTACTCTTCAATCATGTCTGCCGCTGAGACCGTTGCTGA
The DNA here is from genome assembly GCA_038094175.1 of Boletellus aff. lepidospora. Taxonomy (NCBI): domain Eukaryota; kingdom Fungi; phylum Basidiomycota; class Agaricomycetes; order Boletales; family Boletaceae; genus Boletellus; species Boletellus aff. lepidospora. Next base: position 2,860 of record JBBPTT010000427.1, read on the forward strand.
AGGTACCGCCGTCTCTGCTGCTGTCGCAACCACAGTTTAACACTGACATGTTCCTCAGCCATCGCTTCGCTCAAAATCGAGGTTGAAGCTGATGTTGTTGTCAAGATCACCGAACACGTCGAGGCTGCCGCCCAGCTCATTGACCCCAAGTTTATCGTTGAATATGAGAGACTCTTCCTCTATGCCAATGGTCGCACCCTCTATCTCAGATTCATCCCTCCCCGATTCCACAACGCGCATGCCGACACCCACAATACTGGTTACGGCGCGTTTGCGGGCCGGTCACACATCATCCCCGCCATATACTTGCCCGGTGAACCATACAGGCTCGTGGTTCTTGGGCAGTTCGCTGCTGTGTTTTACGGACCTTACTTGACCTGGTCTGGGTACGGAAGGCAGTTTGGGCTGGATGGCACTTATGACCTCAAGTTCAGTCCTACGTTCTAAGGAGTGGATATCAGCTTGTGTGGGTCGAGTCGAGTCGGTACATTGTATGTTTACGAAGATATGCACGAGTGTGGTTATCAGTCCCCACTCCCCACGTGACGAGGATGCGGCCGAGAACGCTCCGGTGACCCGCCTCCTTCCCACGCCACTGGCACACGCCCTCGACTCGCTCCTGGCACCACCCACCCACTCAGCTCATCATTCTTACATGATGACCACGCATCGCATCGTTGTGGTGGTGAAGAACAGGAGTAATTTGAGCAGAATGCAAATTAAGCCTGAAAATGTTGGAAGAGAACGAGAATTCGGGCGTGTGCAGTGATGGACTACTAGTGTCGTTTACACGAAATCAGTGCGAAAGCGCAACTCACCGAACTGAATCCAGGCTAGGATGGTCACCTGAAATCAATACCATTGACAACACGACATTCCACGCGCACACCGACAAAACCTTGAGTCTAGCCTATTTCTCAACAAGACCGAGCCTGCCCCGTTCCAGCACGGCCTTGAATCCGTAGTGTGCCTCGTAGCCAAACTGTTCCACGGCATTGAACAGCATCCGAACCATCTTTCCCGCATTCAGTTTCTTCAGTACAAACCTCGCCTCCTCGTCTTCTGTAGAGACCACTCGATTTACGTCGCCATCCAGGAGGATCGGTCCGGATCGAGAAAGTAGCTTCGGGTCTAATCTACCGAGATTCTCATCTGTCTCCAAGTCTTTACACATTCGAGTCCATAGGGCGTACCTCGATCGGATGGATGCGTCCACCTCGGGGTCGACTGGGGCAAACAATTGACTGCAGAATCCCATCGTTTTCTATCGTTCGTGTCAGTACACAAGGTTGCGCTTCAAAAGGTTCCGACGGCGCGCCTGTAATTCGTCCTCGGTCAGCGTCTTTCCAACGTCTGCAGTACCCTGGATCACTGAGAAACATTCGCACGTCCATGTCCTCGTAAATCGTGGCTTCACCTACCCGGTCGCAGAGTGTCGAACGCTCGGTCAAAGTTGTCCTCGTTCACCTCACTCAGGATCGGGACGCTCTGGTCACGAATCTGCTTATATGTCCCCAACACGACGAACAGGAATCTAAAACGGCGAAAATGAGCGTTTCGCCTCATCCCTGCTCGTAGAAATCAGCATACTGGGTATACGACACCCCGACCTTAGATGTGTGCCACCACTGTGCCTCTTCCTCCGTCACCGTTCCACGAATCGAGGCTGCAATGGTGATGGCCGCAGACAAACCTCCCACGAGCGCCAAGTGAACCCCAGAAGAGAAGAACGGATCAATGAACGCTGCCAGTCGGTCTCAGCCCGGTCAACACGCCCCAGGTGTCTTTCGAGTCTGCGCACCGTCTGCGTCTCCGGCTATACGATAACTTGGTCCTGCATACGTCGATGCGGAATAACTAAAGTCGCTCGTGACCTTGACGCCCTCTGGTGTATCCCTGTTCCGTAGCCGACCTTGACCGATGAGCTTTATCACTCTAGGTGACCGCAACAGCTCTTCGAGATAGTGGTCCTGGAGGCCATAATCACGTTCACCAGCAGCCTCTCTTCCAGTGCTCTTCTTCGTGCTAATATCTCGGTCCATCACCACCCCGACGGACGTCGATCCATCGTGAGGGGCATGAACCACGTCCACCCTGATTCATCTGTACTTTCCGTGAGTGTGCGTGAATATATATATATCCACTGGCTGAAACATGTACCTTCGAGGGCCTCAATAAATACAGCGTTCTCTTGTTTCGTCCCTGGCATGTACTTGTCAGTGTTCTCCCAGTATCCCCAGCAAGCGACGTTGTCCAGACTCTTGCTGAATCTCCAGTTGTGAAGGTAACGTGTCGACACGATCCCATTCCTCCCAGAGGCATCGACCAGGCACTCGAACTCGACTCGACCCCGTTCCCCGGTGGATCGCTTCCACGAGGCCGAAACCGGCCGTTTTTCGTCAGCGCTACCGAAGTGCAGCTCGGTCACACGGGTCTCTTCAACGACGTGCGCGCCATAGGAAGCTGCATGGCGAAGAAGTAGTTCGTCAAATTCTGAACGGACCTGGGACAAGTTCAAACGTCAGATCGACGAATCAGGAACGTCCCACACACGAGGTTCCATGCACCGCTGTTGGGGTTGAGAGAGATAAAGTCGGTGTCTACAGGCAATGGCCAAAAAACGTGATCATGGCGTGCGGCGTGGTATCCTCGCATCCTTCGCGCTTGTGCTGGTTCAGTTTCACCGCCGCACCAGGCTGCGCCCGACTTTGGTTCACTAGACAGCAGAGCGTCGCATCACGAAACTGATCTTGAATACGAATCCGTGGGATTTGACCCTGTCTTCTGCTCCAATGGACCGCATAAGCTGACGCACGGACGGTAGCAGACTCTCTCCGATGTGGTACATTGTGACAGCACGCCGAGATCCCAGACTGCGCTGTACAAAAAGCGGGATTGCTCACCTCGGAAACTTGGAGACCTCGAGCACAAGGACTTGAAAGCCCTCTCTCGCGAGCGCGGCAGCAGCATAGCTACCCGCCGGACCACCCCCAATGATGAGAATTTGGGTCGACGCCGGGACCTGAGATGACTCATCCGGCGAGATGGTCCAAAAGATAGAAGCGCCGCAGGGCTTACCACGGTTTCGACGGCCATGTGGGGCTTGCGAGCTCCGAGTAAACTATATCCCTTGGATGACGAACGACGTCTCACAGCGCAAGGTTTCCTGCCACGGAGAATTTGGTGTACAGCGGTGATTTGACAGAGATGGTGGATAAGAGGCTGCGCACTGCGGAAGTGATGAACGACATTCCAAATCAAGTGCATGGGTCATGGCCTCAGATAAAGCGCCCCCATTGCATTACAACATCGGAAGAAGCCAAAAATGGGACTATCAGGTAACCAGACCATCCATCAAGGTCACGGGTCCGCCAGGCAAGCGTACTCCAAGGCTGCCACTACCACCGTGTTGACGAGGCGGAAAGACGTGCCAGGGCGACCCCCCCTTCACGACAATGAAAAGAGCGAGCGCGATGCAACTCACCGTGCTGACGGAACATCATCATGTCCTTCGTCCCCACTCTTGACAAGTCGAACATGAGCACCCGCACCGTCTGCAGGACCTGCCATCCTGCTAGTGCAGGTGACAAATCCCTTGGGTACGTGATCAACAGATTGCACAACCTGCTCAGTGCTGGAAGTAACCCCATGCCGAGGTGTCGAACCCGATCCCACAAGCGTCCGTTGTCGGGACAAGTAAATGATACGTCTGCAGCTCTGTTCAGCCATGGAGAAAGTCGGAAATGGCGGAGAGCGGCTCGCAATCGGACGAGGCAGAAAAGCAACCAGGGCGTATACCGTGTGGCCGCCGACATGTTGTGGCGCCACAGCGCTCGTTCGGTGCTTGCATGTACTTGCATACTTCGTTGTCGGGAGGTCCAAAGAAGGACTCAGCAGTCACGTTACTTTAGGACGCGAGGGCTCTATTACCAAATTTACTAGTCCGTGCACCCGTTTCCTAATCCGGTACGCAAAACTCGTTGCCACCGATCCATGCAGCAGAGGGCCGCCAGACTTGTCTCCTCAACGTCCGCGTTCTCCAGGCTAGTTCCCTCCAAGGGCGCCGCCGTGTGGACACTACGCCGGCATGTGGGCACCAAACCGTCCAACGACGACCACACGCTCGCAAAATCTGCAGAGATGCTCAACGCGCTCATGTCCTCGACGATGGGCCTTGACACCAAACCCACCCCCGCACCATCCTCCGCACCTCTTTTCCCCACTACCAAGCAGACTCAGACCCCGGCAGTTGGCGCTGCAGGCGTGCCCGGGATGTTTATCCCACCCGCGCACGACCCCCTTCTCGACTACATCGCGGCCGTCATTCAACGACACGGTCTCCGGGCACGCGCAGCTCACACCGTCTCTCGCATGCTTCTCCATATCCACACCTTTACGCGTGCGCCTCCCACGCCCATCGTTCGAGAGGCCATCATGACCGCCGCCCCCGCCGTTCGCGTCGTCTCGTTCAAATACGGGACGAAGGTGATGATGATCCCACAGCCGTTGACAGAGAAACAGCGCGTGCGCGCGGGACTCAAGGCCATCATCTCAGCGAGCGAGTCGCGGCCCGGCAAGAGTTTGGACGTGCGACTGGCGAGAGAGATGATCGCTGTCGTCCAGGGGGAGAGCCGGTCGCTGGAGGAAAAGGTGCGCTTGCACAAACTGGCGATGGTGAACAGGTGGGTTTCGTCTTGTTCCCTGGGCCGACCTGTGGACTGACCGTCATTTCAGGGGTAATATACGTAGATGACTCGCGTCGTAGACCGACATCCTCCTTATCGTTGACATTCTTGACCACTGTCGGATAAGGTCCCCAAAATAGACTTCATTCTCTACTGCCAACTCATGCGAACACGCGGAATGACAGGAGTAAAGGAGCAACAGGGGTGATCATAAGAAATGTCCACGCGCACTCCAGACTCGTGAGATCTCCCTAGTCTTTAATAGACTCATGGGATCATCCGCCATCTCACCCGCTTCCTCTATGGATCTCACTCTCCCTTGGAGGCTTCGCGGAGGAACCCGTACTCGTGAGGGCACCGCTCGATAAGGATGGACATCAAAGCCGTGAAGATCATCCCCCATCCTGCCCCCCACCAGGAGAAAAATGGCCGCATTCGTAAGTCCATGACCTTTTGGGACTGTCATGCCAACGAGAGCAGGGAGTCTTCTGGTGTATGACGGGTGTCGGACGAACGCATATGGCCCCATTGTGACCAGCCTGTGTCCTTGGAGTAGTGCAAGCTCACAGGTAAATAATAGCTCTAGCGCTTGATAACACCACGGACGGATTCTCATCTCGCACAGACCGAACAGGCAGCCAACGAACACAAGAGCGTCGAAGGAGATCCGCCCTGCGCAGGTACCGGAAGCGATGCCGTAGGCTGGCGGCCCAGTGTGCTGTCACATTCCTACTGCGAACTCGACTGTTCCTGGGGCGAGGGAGAAGCACTGTAGAGCGGGCTTGGGCCAGGCTCAAACATGAACGAGTTTGCAGAAATGAAGCACCATCGCAAGCGGCTCTCTGCAGACTCCGAAGCCTGCTTACGGTTGCCTGCACCCAGTGGAGGGTTTGGCTTCCCTGTGCAGACCTGGAATGCAAGGGTGGTGCTGATTACCATTACAAGCCTCAGAAGGAGGCTGATCGCGCTGCGGAAGCCAATAGGAGACTCCATGAAGGAGTGCGTGGTAAGTGAACGATGGGGAAGACGAGTGTATTATATCTTTCACCCTGAAACGTACAGGCACCGGGATACAAGGACGTAGCGAGACACATAATTTACGACCAATGCAGATCCGTCAAAGGCCGAGTAGCCGGGTTGGCAGCATTGATCACCTAACGAGGGCGTTGCGAGCCAAGGGAGGTTCTTCTCGAACATGCCCGCTCGGTCACTGCGCTCGCTCGCATACTTGGGACAACGGCTCAACGATGTGCCACTAACTGTGGCCCGGGACGAGCCAACCAAAGCAGGGGCTGCTAAGCCGTTAGTTATCTTTCCCTGGTAGGCCGACCTTGAGGTGGGCTCTCTCAAGGATCGGATCGTGTTCGGGTACGTTTCACCCGACGACTTTATGCACACGCGTCAAGTGCATGTCCAACCACCCAGCGGTCCTGGTCGAATTTTGCAGGGCTCTCCGACCCGAGTTACCCTGAGGATTGGGTCACAGTGCACGTTGTGCTGTCTTGGTGCCAGTGAGTTGAGACCCATGCTCATTCACCCGCCATTGCTACTTCAGAACGGTGGTCGATCGCTTTTACGCTCACTTCTGCCCAGAGGGCAACTATCAGCTATGCTATGGGATGAGCTTACATCCCAAGACTTGAAGTGGCGCCAGTGTAGCACGTCCACCACTCATCCAGTCTAGCATCGTCATCCCAACCCATGAGACATCGTGCATTCGTAATGGAGCAGACCATACAGGGGGCACATGTGGGCACTGTCAATGCATACATTCACGTTCACGCTACGTCGTTCTTACTTTCTCCAGTGCATGTTCACTGGCCACCCTTCCTGGCCTTATGGGTTGCGGGGCGCCGTCGCATGGTTGTAGTTGAGCTCCGCTTGCTTAAAGTTGATGACATTCCAAATAGCTTTGAGGTACTGATGTGTGGAGTTAGAGTGTGAGGTCATACGGGCGTTCGGCCCCCTCCAGAAAAACTCACATCAGCCCTTTTGTTCTTATACTGCAGGTAGTACGCATGCTCCCAAACGTCGACGCCAATGATAGGGTCGTACCCCTGAAGAATCTCCTGGTTGGAGGTTGTCTTGATTTCAAGCTTGCCAGTGGCACGGTTAAAGGCCTACGCCGACAAAAGGAAAGAAAAATAAGGGCCACGTTTGTGATCAATGACGAGCCGCCGATAATCCTGAATGGGAAAGCGACTCACCAACCAACCCCAACCAGAACCCTGAACAGCAGCTGTGATGCCATTGAACAGGGTTTGAAACCCGGGCACGTCGGGCTCGCCAGTCTTGCCGGGCTTGTCGAACCAGCCGACGCCGAAGTCTTTATTGACGGCCTCCGTCAATTTGGGCGCCTCGTCAACTCTACCTCCAACATCATCCACTTCATCCCATGGTATAGTGCGCGGAGTCTTAGGGTCATCAGGTGGAGGCGGGGCAGTAAGTTTGAAATTAGGTGCTAGGATCAACCAGAAGAAGGTGTGGTTGAGATGACCTGTAGCGGGGGTCGGTGTTATAGGGGGCATGATGGAAAGAAATATGGGAGAGACGACGACGTACCGCCAAGGTTGAACCTGAGGGCGGACTCATCGGCTGGCGGTATCTTGGTGACTTTGCCATCGTGCAACTTTTTCAGAGTGGCAATGAGACCGTTTAGATATGTCTGATGGTGTGCGTCGTGGTGGAGCGTCGTGATCTCCTGAGAGATGAAGTCCTTGAGGTCCCAGCGGTCATAACGGAGGGAAGGAAGAATGAGCGATAGCAAGCCAGAGGGGAAGAACTGGAGGTAGTTGCCGATATCCAAGCGGAGGGAAGGAAGAATATTGTTCAATAGGAAGTCGGTGAGGTCAGACATGGGGATACAGAGGTGATGTGCGCCTGGCATGGACGATGTCAGCACCTCCACTTAAACGGGGCCTCGTTGTCTCATGTTTGTTGCTTGTACCATGTGCTTCCGGAGACTTGGAGAGGAAATCGCACCGCGATAGACCAAAGAGGGGTAGATGTGGGTGGGACCCGCCAAAAAGAAGAACGGAAGGGCAGGTATTCTTAGCAGAACATCCCTCGTCGACAAAACTGGACAATTGGTCAACGCTCTAGGTCCGAGCGTAGGTCGGAAGTGGAAGGGCCAGCTTGACCACTAACTTTGTAGGAAGTCCCCGTCGGGGTGCTGTCGGGGCAAATGCAACGAGGCAATAAGCAGAGAAGTTCGACACTGACAGATAAAGTCGAGAGACATGGATGAAACTGAGACCTAGTAGTAGGAGTAAGCTTCAAGGACTCTCCAAAGGGGCCATATTTATGGGGTAACCTCCTGGGTTGGGGGTCAGAAAGTATCTGCACCGCCTGAGCTTTTGCCGTGTTTGTGGGAAGAAGCTGTGGAGATGGTGCATCGCCAAGGGACTATTGCTAGAAGATAGCGCCATGAGGACTGGCATCTTGGGAGCCCGTGATGATATCAGGGCGTTACAGAGGTTTTCATATTTCATATCTCTGTGGGAAGTGAGTAATGTGAAAGTTGCGCCTCTGAGAGTGCCAGGACGGGGCCCTGGACACATCTGAGAGGCATGCCATTGAGTAAGCACGCTGCCAGTGATTTTGCACTACTGCCTCAATTAGGGGGTAAAAAGGGAACAGCAAGGGTGCCAGACACCCGCCTGGGTCACGGGTGCGGGTATCCACGTTGGCCACCCTCACCCGCACCCTGGCGTGGGTGTATCACGATTCGAAAGGGATCGTCATGCAAGAGTGGATAATCGTCGAGCATCTCTGAGCAACTGATGATACATCCGTGAAGTTCCAACGCGAACAGCCAACTTACAAGCGCCCGCCGTTGATCAGAGCTAGCCACAAGCGGCGCACCCCATGGAGAAAGAAAGACGCGCGCGCTCGCGATCACGTGTCGTCCACGGCGGCGCTTGGGGCTTGCTGGGTGAGTGGAGCGCGCCAAGTGACTACGATACGTACCATCATCCCGCACCTGAAACGTGATCCTGAACAGCCTGCCTGGCCCTATTGAACGGGCTTGAGCACATTGACGGTCAATTGCACACGGCACCCAAGTTGCCGCGCGCAAAGGCGAACCCTGCGAGGACGAGCAGCACACCCCAAAGCGATGAATGGATGAAAATCTGCCTGAATCGCCAAGCTATTCCCTATTTGCCGTTATGGTCAGATGGACGCTCCGGCTCAGGGAGAATCACTTTGCCATCAACCAGGTGACTCGTTGCATGAAAACGTGGTCAAGACACATGAGCAAGCTTCTTTGGGTTTTCTGGGTGCTCGAACGCTGCCCACGTCCGATATCCGTCCCAGCCCGACGTACCATTCGTGCAGATAAGCGCGGTTATCGCGCACGCGAGCTGCGAACGTGAACATGAGTGCGGGACAACAAGGGCAGGTGACCCATGCTGTGACCGTCCGAGCACGTCAGGCGAACACGGCTGACGAGATAAAATGACACCGCTGGTCATGGGGCAATGACTCGAAACGAGGATAAAGGCGGGGTGAGGAGATCCTCGCTCGCTCATGTTTCTCTCTTCTTTTCTCTGAACAGTGTCTTGTCTCATTTCCCCCCTGAGTTCCACACATACGTTCGCGGGCGTGAAGTTGCTTACCCACTCGCCCACCGTCGAGACGAACAATGTCCTCGTCGCAAAACGAGCTCAAACTGACGGAGACATGACAGGACCATCATGCGATCCGAGTGAGTCCAACGCATCGTTCCCCCCGCCCCGTCCGTCGTCCCAGTCCTCGGACGGAACCTGGCGATGCGACACGTCCACGGCGATGCACGCGCCAAGTCGCCTTGGGCGCTCGTGGCAGCCCGTCTGCCACTGTCATCCGTCCGTCGGGATCCGAAACAAACACATTACATAATGTTTGTTTGCTCGCAGTGCTCGGGGTCCGCACGCCCATCATCTCCATGGGTTTCGCAGCGTCGCTGTGTCCCGCTACCATCCGCTCGACGTTCGAGTCAGACGCATCCCGAGGACTGGTATCCTTCCCCTCCGACCGTGCGCCCGAGCCAATTCGTCTTATTCCATTCCCCCGGACGTCCGTCGCATGCCGCCTTAACGACCTTGGGAATGGACACCGATTCGGAAGCCCGCACGAATGAATGAACCCGCAGCAGGCATCCAGAGCGGCCTTTTTCCTATCGGCTGTCGGTGGACAGTGTGCGAAAAGAAGGTGAGACCGGCCGCAGCACGTTCGTCGTTGGTGCGCGCACGTTTGGCACGCTCGACCACTCTTCTGAGCATCCAGATATGGGGTGTATGCGCTCAGTTCTTTCCAGATTGCGTAGGCCCATGCGAGATGGTCGGGCAGAAACGTCACGCATCGAGCTAAATAGGTACGTGTGGGGAACGCTCGTATGCCGTCTGTTCCTCTAGGCGACCCTCGTCCTTTCCACCTCACAGGTCACGTTGGATGTGCGTCGTCGCAGTTCACGGCGTCGTCCTTGTCGTCATATCCAGCTCAGGTCACATCAAAGTCCCTTTTTTTTGGCTGCCATCCAGAGCGGTGTCGCCCTCGTTTTCCGCTCTCACGGCGATGATGTATAGTCATCAAGCGTCCATCGCGAGCGCGATCGATCAAACCTTGGTTCAAGGGCGCGCACAACTCCACATCTGGCACCAACGGGCCATCGATCCATGTCCCTCGTCCAAGATGGCAATGTGTGGCCTCGAGGTACCAATGCTGTTGGCTGTTGGTGACGCGTCGCCTTGCCCTGTGCCGTACCCTTCCTAGACGGGCTAGGCTCGGGCGCGTTCGCCCCCCTTTTTTTTTCATCGCGTTCGTTGTCCCGTTTTCCATTCGCGTCCTCGCGTGTGAACAGGGTCCTCAACCCACGCACGCAACAGCAAGTCGCCTCCATTCCGTTCACATCCAGGTGGCGAAGGTGCCTTTTTCTTTTCCCTCCTGCGCGCGTATCTTCGTTTTTTTTTACGTGTATCGACTGTTTGTCTGGGGTTGTTTGGTGATCCCAGAAGACTGGCACCGGCACGGATCTGTTCCATCGCCGACGCTATTCCCTCCTCGATGCGCCCATCATGACATCAGCGCATTCAGTGTCGTCCGCATGTGCTCTGCGTCCGCGTCCGTGTGTGTGTGTGGGGACAAGGTCGCCCCATCGGCGTGGAGACGCTTGCCCCGCCGTCCCTGGCTCTCCTACGTCATCCGTCGTCATCGTCACATCGTCATGCACGTCCCCCCTGCGTTCGGCATCTGTCGCGGCCGGGGACCTGTTTGGTGCCGGGATCCCCTGAACGAGTTGGCAAGGTCCGGGCGTGGGCACCCAGCGAACGACGGGGGGAAGGGGGAAGGTCGGCGCGCGATCCAGATCGTGATGCAACGATTGAGTTGTGCACGCCGTGTGTTCATATCGCCCAGACGCGGGGCACACAAGCACACACGGCGAGATGTCGCTGAAAGGGAGAGGGGCCAGTGATGGTGGCAAAGATCATGGCGATGCATGGCGTCGACAGACTGATAGACAGGCGTGCCGCGCGAGCGGGTGGGGCCTCACGAATTCAATGCCAGCACACGTCGGCCGCCCACGCCCTCGTTGGACCGCATGCTCGCGAGACTCGCAGACGTGGCGGTCTCTCTGGATCATTGTCCGAATCACGGATCCCCCAGCTTATCAGGGAGAGACGGCTGTGCCCGCTCGCTTCCGCGCACCTTATCTCAAACATGTCCGCAATCTCGTCTATATTTTTTCTTTAATAAAGAAGGACGAGCGGCTGCCCGCGCGGTTAATTGCCGGGCAACCGGGCACGGCGATCCGAATTGGCAGCGGGTTCAGGATCAAAGTTTCGAGATGCTTGCACGGGCGCACAAGTCGTGCGCGACACTGCCCCGGCCATCACGACGTAGCATGGACCCGCCGGGTCTCGGGTGTTCCTGCGAAGAGGCGCGCGAGCTGCTCTCCCGCGGAGGTGGCGTCGAGGTGGTCGGTGGCTGTGCATTTCGAAGAGCAGACGACCTCGCCAGGATGGAGTGCCCTCCGGCGACGCTTGTGCTTCCGGCGGTTGTTTCGCCGCGCCTTCTGCCGTCCATGGCTCCGCGTCGGTCGTCCAGGCACGTGGATCCGCGGCGTCGCACAGACCCGGTCGGCGCGTCGTCGCATTCGAGCTGTCCGAGGCCGGGGCCGGCACGAAAATAGACTGTGGAGAGACAAACAGTCGCAAATAAACAGTGCCTGGGATTCCCATAGCCGGACCGAGACCCCGAAAGATATCTGGCGTGTCGTCCGTCGTCTCCAACTTTTTTTCTGCCTTCCCGATGGCATATCCGCCGCTCGTCAGACAGGATGGCTTCCAGCTGCCCTCCCCCGCACACACCGCGTCCGACCCACAGTCGCCCCCCGACGACGACCGCGACGAGCAGCTCTTCATGCCCCACAGCGTCCCCTTCCTCCCCGAGCCCTTCCGCAAGTTCGCCGCGCACGCCCACCCGCACCATCCCGCCCACCAGCAGCCGATCGACTTTGCGGACGAGCTCGCCACCCTCATCGACACGCCCCACCCCTCCTCCCACGAGCGATCCACCCACTCGGGCTCTCCCCACGACGACACCTACAGGCACGCCCTCTTCGACATCGCCGCCTCTACCTCCGCCTACCAGCACGACTACGCCCACTTCAACGCCACCCTCCCCGCCGTCGGCTCCTCCGTGCGCTATGACCCCCATCGCGACACCCCCGCCGCGTTCCAGTACCGCCACTCGCCCTCGCCCACCCATCGCTCTCGCTCGCGTTCCCGTGCCCCTTCCGTCGGCCCGACAAGATCCGCCGGCCGCGACCGTCGCGCCAACTCCATGTCCTCGCACGTGTCCAGCACCAGCCCGCCGCCCCGTCCCCATCCCCATGCCATCCTGATCCCCGGCCGCGGAAACACCATGGGCGGCTTCTTCGTCCCCAACGGCACCAGCGCACCCCCAGACTACAATCTCCCCACCCCCGATTCCCTCTCCCGCTCCCTTGGCCTCCACCCCCACTCCCATTCACACTATCCATACCCCGCCCAGTCGTCGTCCTCATCGTACTATGCCTACTCGTCCGCCGGCCGTGCCACCACCCCCAGCATGGGCATATCCCCCTCGGATGTGGAGACCCTCAACAGTATGTCCATCAACGGCATCCCCACACAGCACCTCCCGTCCTCTCTCCCCACCCGCGTCAAGCCCGCCCCCTCGTCCCCATCCACCACCAAACAGCTCGATCCCGAAGTCCACCTCTCCGAAAAGCGCCGTCGTCGTCGTGAATCGCACAACGCGGTCGAGCGCCGACGGCGGGACAACATCAACGAGCGCATCAGCGAGCTGGCCAGCCTTATCCCCGGCGTCCTGTTCGAGGGTGACGGCCCGTTTGTCGCGCCTGGCACCGCGCCGCCGGCAGCCGGGGCGCCGAATCTGGTCGAGGACCTGTTCACCATCGGTGTCCCGGGCGACTCTGGTGCGTGATCGCGCCCGCCGTCTCTCTCTTTTTTTTTTCTGCTTGCTGACGGTCGTGCGCGACAGTCATGCATGTCATACCGACCGAAGAGGGCTTGCCTGATCTGCCGGAAGAGGGCTCGGCGGTGAAGAAGGATCCGAGCGAGGAAGGCGACGGGCTCACGCCCATGTCACCCACCTCGGCGTCTGCTCTCGGCGGCAACCTGAGCGAGCAATCGACGATCAAGGCCCACAAGGGCATGATCCTGCGCAAGGTACCATCTCCGCACCATTCCCGCATGCATCGTGGATCTGACCCACCGCGCAGTCGGTCGAGTATATCCGTTACCTCCAACAGCTCGTGTCCGCGCAGGCGTCGCGGGGAAGAGATCTGGAAGAGCGGAACCGCGTGTTGGAGAGAGAGTTGGCCGTGGTGAGAGGGGACGCTGCTCCGTCGTCTGCCTCCTCCGCGTCGTCCTCTTCCCCGTCGGTGGCGTCCTCCACCGTCTTGTCCATGCCCTCGTCCGCGTCTTCAATGCCCCCCTCGGTCGCTGATTCAAACGGGATTCTAGGGCACTGTGGAGAGGACCTGGAGATGGAGGACGCTAGCGTAGCGTCCCGGGCGATGGAGCGCTCGAGAGACCGGGGTGCAGACGAATTGCGGGGACGACGTCCTGGACGTGCGCGCGACAAGACGCAGACATGCAGACTCGGGGAATCGGGCATGGAGATGTAAGCTCGAGCCGTGCCCTCCTTGCTCATGATCGCCGTACTTTTGGTCTTGCGTCGGCACGCGTGTCGTCGCTGTGGGCACGCTTTTCTCTTGTATATGCTCTTCACTTTTTGGTTCCCAGTCTTTCCTTGCCGTCCGTCCCGGCGCCCCCGCACCACTCGAAAAGCGACACCCTCACCAACGTTTATCCGCCCAGTCGTCCCAACGACCACATGCCACTCGCATGAATGCGGACGCACTCATGGAAGCAAAAAGGCCACTTGTTCATTCACGTTCGTCTCCATCCGCCTTTTTTGTTGTTTGCTTGAAAATGTATCAATGCCGTACTTGACTTCATTTTGGATCCATTCAAAACCTGTGTCATGCGTTCACGCCGATGTTTCTGTTGCATATCTTTTGTTCTCTTTTTTTTTTTTTCACGTTCCCTGTCCATGTGTCGTTGACGGCGGATGTCCATGTACGATATATACCGCGAGGGAGAGCATTCACGACGTCTTTCTTTTTTTGGAATTCCATTCCTGCCAGTCATTCATCTCATGCCGACGTGGTCCCTTTTTTCCCCCATTTTCCCTGTGTCGTCGTCGTCGATAATGGCGCGTGTGAAGCGATGAATACACGCATGTATAATTATACGTATACCCACACCCCCCTTTTGTTCCTTGCGTCTCGTGTCGGGGGTCGAGGACGTGCGTTGTGTGAAAGGGGCGCTCGAAGCATTCGCCTTGTGGACCTCCCGGGTCAGATCCGACCCGTACGTGCGCTCTTGTGTCGACGCGTCCCGAGTGGACACGTGGACACGGCGAACGACGGCAAACGGGCACCCAAAGCCAGGCGGTGGGGGAGGAAAGAAACGTAAACAAAACGACGAGGACGGGCGCGTGGATGACGTCGGTGCTCATGGCGTCCGGGCCGGAGGTCCCGAGGTGTTCCATTCCCCCCGTTTTTGTGGGCCGTGTGGTGTGGGAACCGACGTCGGCGTGCGAGTCTGGAGGGGTGGGCGTCGACGCGGGTCCGCCTTGGCTGCGATGCTCGAAAAGAAAGAGAGAGAGAGAGAGAGGGTCGGACGCGCTCGACGCGGCGTGCCTAGTAGGCACGCCGGACGATCTCCAAACGCCAGGCACCATCGCGGGGACACGGGGCGAACGGCGAGCGCTCGCGTTTAGGGGGGGGGGCGGGGAAGTGGGCGCCGTCGCCCGTCGCCCGCCCGCACCGTCGGCTCCGTGTCCGTGCCCACGGGGCGTCTCATCATGCCGCGTGCCCCGGACGGACGGCGGGGGTCGGCCCCAGCGCTGACGCCGATCGTCGTCTCTTTTCCGTCTTGTGTTCGGGCGCACCCTGGCGAGGACGGCGTTTGTGCGTCATTTGGGCGGCCGGCGCGCCCTCAGAGTGCTCGGTGCGCACGCCTTCCCCCCCCCTTTCCCTTGAACGACCCGATGTGGGCGTCCCTGTCGACATGATCCATCGCACAGCGCGTGTGTCATCCTCGTCGTCACATCAAGTACCCATGTCACTAAAAATCCCGAACGCGCCCAAAAATAGGCGCGAGGCGTCACGGCAGTGATCGTTCCCTCGACGCGGGGGATGAGAGAGAGAGGGAGGGGGGGGGGGACACAGACGAGCCGGGTCAGGGCTACCGCGCGGACCGGGCGCGTCACAGCACTCGGGAGAGGTCGGACGATCACGTCGTTTTCGACGCGCGTTCGGTCGGTGATGTGCAACGTCCAACGCGCTATCGGGCAGAGCCCGTGGAGTCGGGGGGATGGGCCTATCAAGACCGACAGGGCGGAACCTGACGACGTCAACGCGCGGGAGTGTCGGGAAACAAAGAAAAAGGTGTGGGGAAACGTCACGACGGGTCTTTTTGTCAGCGCTCGCGCTTGGAAAAAAGAAAACAAAAAGAGCGCATGGAAAAGCGGCCGCGCGCGCCATTCCAACCAGATGTATCTCAGACATGCCGGCTAATGTCAGGCACGGGCCGGACGTGCATGTGGTCCTCCTCTTCGACCATGTGAATAGATGCCGCACGACAGTTGCCCAAAGGGTCAAACGCTGATAAAAGCTCGCATGGAGGAATTTTCCCATTCATGCCGCCGTCATGCAGGAATGCGACCACCGCAGTGGCGCCCCACGGCTGCGGCGCGACTTGCCTTTCCAGGCGCATCATTCTGATGGAGAACCGTCAAGAAAACGCAAAGAAGACGCCGCGCCACATTGCGCCGTCGACACAGTCGCGACGGTGACCGCCTATCATTAACCCGAACGGGCTGCCGGCAAAAAGGGTGCGCAAGTGACGACGGCGCGGGCACAGTTTAGACGAGAGAAACGGAGCTGCGTGCTAACTCCCTGTATCTCCCCCATTCAATACGTACAAAGGTATCCGAATGTCGGATGTCCCTTGTTCTTCCGCTAAAAGCGTCGGTAAGCTCTGATGGCGACGACAAGAATAAACCATGCGGACGCACGTGTAGCGTGCCAAAAGTATATGACAAGGCCTGTCATGACCACGACAAACGCAGGAAAGTACAGCCAGTAGGGGGTGTAATGCTGTCAAGCAGCGGAGACGTCAGGGGCGTTCGCCAGCTTGCCAGTGTAATACGCACGAAAAGGAAGAGACCTTGAACCTGGTCAGCATCGGTCAGCCAAAGGTCGGTGGAACCACCTACCAAATATGAGTCCATAGAAGTCGCTGGTGAGCAGGGATATGTTGAGGTACGAGGACGACGCGGTGCGGTAGAGCAACGGCGCCAGGGAGAAGAACATGGACAAGCCTATCCCCTCGTCAGTTTCTACCATGTCGCATGCGGGAAGGAGCCTACATAGCGTGTACAGAGTCAGAAGTCCAACTACAGCGAGGTAAAGTCAGTATGAAATGGCGACAGGCTTGAATCCACCCACTTGTCACGCTATTCCACGGAGCGGCCGCTACCAGCTCTCTTTCCAAAAGGCATGCTTGGACGCCGCTCACGAGAGTGCCCCACATACCAAGTTGTCCGACAACCTGGCTTCATACATACGGAATCGTGGAAATATTGAAAGAGACACACACCTCATAGAGAGGAGAGCGCCTCACGAAAAATTCTTCTGTCGCGTTTGCTGTGGTAAGCGTGAGGCTATCTTGTTCGCGGCATGTACGTCCGGGCACGCACATATGCCAAAGATGGTGGCAGCCACTATCATCAAACCGTCTCCCATCGCACGGTTCTTGGCACGTCCTTCTTTGCCAGTGACCAGGTCGGACACAACCAGAAGGGCTAGCCCACCGATAGAGATCGTGACGCCCTAGTGGACGGTGTCGACGTAGGATGGCGTCAAGCGAAGCAGACCGGGACCTACCAGTATTTGCGTCCAGTGATATTTTGTTCTCATATAAACCCAACTCGCAAACAAGCACACCGGAATGGCCCACCTATGAAAGAGGTGAGAGCGGTACGCGTTCGGAACAAGTGTCCTACGCATCGAGAAGCATGCACGACAGAAGATCGGTATAGCCATATGCCTTGGAAACCTCGAGTCTGCGGAGACGGGAACGGGCGGATGTTTACTACTCACCTTCACCGCAAGAACGTTTCCTTGTGCATCACCAAAAGCCAAGAGAAAGTCTAGAATCAGAGGAGCTGAAGGGACAGAGAAAACACCATGCAGCCGGACGACTCACACTTCCATCCATCCCGCATCAAGACCTTTTTCCAACCGCAGAGTCCGTCTAGAAAACTGGGTGAACGGGTCGTGACTCGGATGATGGCACTCACATCTATAGATGGTATAAGGTGTAAAGATAATGAAGATGGAGAGATAGCTACGATACCGTCAGAATAGCGCGGTCGAACGTAAAAGACGTGCAGCTTACGAAAAGAAATTTTGTGTGATAGGTAATATCCAATGTTGCTCGACCAATTCAGTCGTCGTGACCGACAAACATGTAGCAGAGAGGCTCAATAGTTGCCCACCGAGAAGTGCATACGCAAAAGATGGTGTCCATACACTAACAAAGCGGGCATATATACTTTTGACGAACGAGGTCGGAGAGTCAAACACGACCGACGGGCGCTGTGGTGTCGCCGAGACGTGCCCGTTCTCGGGGGATGAGACACGACCAGGTTCTTCTAACTCCTTGACCCGAGAAGACGGCTCAGCAGGCGTGGAAAGGAGCTGGTATTCGTGATGCAACGGGTCTGGTCGATGAGGCTGAGCTCGAGAAACGAGCCACTGCTTCCATTGCGTGACGGTAATGACTATGTTGATGAGGCCGGGTGACCACATAAGACGCAGTCTAAAAACGGTAATGTCAAACAACTCACGTGTTTGTTCAGTGATGTTCTCCATCAAGGCAGCCTCGCCCAAGGAGCGCAGGAGATGCCGAGCCTGTTAGAAAGGTGGAAACCACACCGTGTCCACAGAATCGTGAGAGCCACGTGGTACAGCTGATGGGGATTCGCCTGGGAATGATGCCTGCGAACAAGTTTCACGTAGATCCAAGACATTCGGAACATCATTTAATGGGTAGCGTGATGCAAGGAAACACGGACTCGATGGACGCGAATTTGAAGCTGGAGCCCGAGTTCAAGGGGCGTTTTAATCGGCTCGGACTCACACCTTGGCTGCTCGGATGGAATGGGCTGGAAATCTCTGTTCAGATCGAGACCGTGTCAGCACCGTGGAGCGTAGCACGAATTCGGAACAGATTTACCTGGCTGTTTCCTTCACTCTGGACGCTCAGAGCGCTTGGCAGAGGTCAAACATTCCCACACGGACGCGATGCCTCGTTTTACATAACACGTGGAACACGAAAGCGGCAAAACGTGACCATCGCCAAGCTGACACTTTCTGTTGAAGACCAGATTGACCGCATTTCGTGGCAAAAGGGCTGCATGTTGGATGGGTATGAGTCTGACTATGTTGCTTCAGAGCAGGTGAGCACTCACCGATGCCATCGTCACTCGCTCGAAAATCCGCCGACACCATAATGACACACGACGGAACCGTGGTATCAGATGGAAGCCATCCTAGAGATGTCCCGGTACGAGTCCTCCAAAGCCTCGGCCATCGCGGAACCACCAAAAGCATCAGCCCAAGAGCGTTACCTTCTCAAGCACGAGACGAGTGCCCGTCTCTCCGCGCTCGACTCTGAGATCAAGGGGGTAGACGAACAAATAGAGAGGCTAAAGGCCCTACGCCAAACCCTACTTCAAGAGAAGCAAGATCTGATGCGACAGAATAAGACGGCATCATGCGCACAATCGGATGGAAGCTCGGCCATCAATGGGAAGGGTAAAGCTAAAGCGAACTCTACAATCGACTATACCATAGAGTTTGACTGGGCCCCTCAACTGCAGAGGACCATGAAGGATGTTTTCGGTATATCCAGCTTCCGGCTCTGTCAAAAGGGGTGAGTGGCATGGCCTTGCTCGTTCGAATCGTTGGATGCTGAGGGTGCACAGTGTTTGCAACGCGAACGTGGACGGTCGTGACATCGTTTGTGTGATGCCAACAGGTCTGTGGCACTGTCATTGATGCTCTAGGCCGTCCTAGTTTTGATCTTTCTTTCGAGAGGCGGCGGCAAATCGTTGACGTATCAGCTCCCAGCCTTATTAATGCCGGGCTGCACCCTGGTCATCTCACCCCTTATCTCGCTGATAACAGACCAAATTTTGCATCTCAATGAAGCCGGAGGTAAGCGAACACTTGGTGTGCGACAATTCGGCTCACGTGTACTTTGGAAGTTGATGCCGTGATGTTGACTGGCGGGACTTCCAAGGCACGAGCGAACGAAATACAGCGGAGACTAATTTCGATGGTAGCTTCGCGCAGCGGTGCACAGGAGAAGGAAATAAAGCTATGTTATGTCACTGTCAGCCTTTTTTTTTTTTTTTTTTCGGTCGGGCCATTGGACTCACAACCCACTTTTAGCCAGAGAAGATCGCGAAGAGCAAGAGCTTCATGTCTCTCTTACGAAAACTGGTAGAAGGTGGAAAACTGGGTATTTCATTGGTCCGCGGAAACAAGGTTTCGGGCTGATGGAGACTCTCCAGCCCGCATTGTCATTGATGAGGCTCACTGCGTGTCCCAGCTCGGCCATGATTTCAGGTATATGTATCCAAATCGAAAAGGTAATGTTTTGACCCTAAACACTCCCCAGGCCTGATTACAAAAAGTTGGGTGTCCTACGGCAATTCTTCCCTCACGTACCCATCCTCGGTTTGTCTGCCACGTGTCCACCGAGGGTCCTACAAGACATACTCAAGATCCTCCACATGAAGCCAGTCGTGGACGGGAAAGGTAGGTGCTCAATGGGTATAGATACATTTACGTCACCCACCCATTCGTCCAGCCGCCCCCCGCGAAGGGACGGTGTATTTCTCCGCTCCTCTTTATAGGAAGAATTTACACTATGTGGTGGTTCCCAAACCCTCATCCTCAAAAGGAGTGATCTCAGCCATGGCAGAGTACATTATGCAGAAGCACAAGAATGATAGCGGGATCATTTATTGCCTTTCGAAAAAAGTAAGCCATTTGGTTCGTGTGTCCGCAAGCGTTTTCTTCAATCAATGATAGGACGCGGAGACTGTCGCGATCAGCTTGCGAGAAGAAAGTAAGGGTCAAATCAGAACCGGAGTGTATCACGCGGATGTGCCTGATGTTCAAAAGGAGGACCTCCACAGGCGATGGCGGGAGGGTGCCATTCAGGTGGTTTGCGCGACGATCGGTAAGGCATCTGCGCGTCGTATTATCCAAGACAGTTCGCAGACGAATCTGGTCGACAGCGTTTGGATTGGGCATTGATAAAGGGAACGTACGCTTTGTTCTGCATCATACGGTAAGAAGATCTCCACTCTTTAGTGGTCGTCTGAGCCCAGTCGAATATAGATCTCTGTGAGCTGCCCTTTTTGGCCCACTCCCTTCGTTACCTGCAGCCCCTAATGTGGCACTTAATTTATCAGAAATCCCTGGATGGCTATTACCAAGAGTCAGTAAGAGCAGGAAGAGATGGTGGGGATGCGGACTGCATTCTTTACTACAGACCACAAGACGCCTCACGCCAGGCCGCCATAACATGTTCTGACACAGACGGACAAGCAAAGTGTGCGTGCGCGATCACCTCGTTTCTAAATTTCTTGCCACCTTCCCATGGTCATTAACCCGTCCATGGCACAGTACATGACATGTTGCGCTTCGCGCAAGACATGCTGGAATGCCGCAAGATCCTGTTCGCCAAGTGCGTCTTTCCCACACCCACACATGTCCAGTGTTTGATCGTGTTCTGAACGAATCATTCATTCTTATTTTAGGTACTTCTCTGCTTCTTCTGATCTCTCCGTGGCCTCATGGGCGACCGAAGAATCGGGTGCGATGGATAAATGCGGACATTGTGACAATTGCACACGTCCCGCACACGCGATGGTTCACCAAGACGTCACCCTCGAGGCATGGCAGACGCTCAAGATCATTCAAGCAATCGACTCGGAGGGGGGTAGACAAACGATTGCAGCGCTGGGTGATTTGGCGCGAGGGACTGCCAGAGGCTTGTCCGGGGCTACGGCGAGCAAAGGGAGGACGACCAAGGAAAGGGCCCCGCTGGACTTTGACACGGTTGCTGGTGGAACGGTCGCGCTTACAAAAGAGGTAACGTCACCGCATCGCCCCTCGCTTTTTTTTTTTTTTCTTTTAATATTCGGCAACCCGTTCGGGGCTTGTGGTCGATCATGAATCTGCTTCGAACGCCGATTCATTTTTACGTTTTTTTCCCCATCTTTCCCACCCCCTTGTGTCCCTCCTTTCCTCGCCTGGAACGGACGTGGATGTTGATGGACGGTTCGGGGACGGTTTTTGATCTAGGACATGGAAATGCTGATCGTGCACCTGCTCGTCTCGCGGTACCTCACCGAAGCGTTCTCGTCCACTTCATACAGCGTGAACGCGTACGTCGTGCCGGGCGAGCTCGCCCTCCGGCTCATCCGGTTGTCCCGCACGGACGTCCTGGCAAGCAGAGGCCCGCGGATCTACTGTACCTTTCGGCGGCACGGGCGGGGCGTGGTAGCCGATGTCGTCCCGGGGGGTCGAAGGCGGGGGCGGGGGACCAAGCGCTCCAAAGTCGGGACGTTGGGTGCGCGCGCGCGCAGGGGGCCGACGTCGCCGCCACGTCCAGAGGGGGTGAAGGAGGAGGGGGTGAAAAAGACGCTCGCGAAGCGGAAACGATCGTCCGAGCGCGGCGAAGCGTCGGAGGAGGATGAAGATGAGGAGGGGGACGTG
>JBBPTT010000428.1:0-24932 GCA_038094175.1 Boletellus aff. lepidospora
GCTAGAGGCACAGCACCGGAGAGGAGTGGTTCATGAAGCAGGGGGGGGGGGCAGGGTGTGGTGAGGGGGCACGAGGGCTACCTGTCAGTCACTGGTATGCGGCAAGATCTCAGAAGGAGGACTGACCTTGTGTGAGATCTGCTCTTGGAGCTTTGCATTCACCTCCAGTATGATGTTGTTCATCAGTGTGGGGTCGATGTGTGCAATGTTGAACACTTTGCCCACAGTGAATTTCATATTGTCATGCCATTGGCGACAGACCCGAGAGGCATACAGCAGAGCGATCCCGTGTGGCAGCTGGCACACTGGGTGATTGTCAACATTCCAGAAGAATTCTGCCAGAGCCTCCAGGTGTTTCTTTGGCCATGCAACTACCTTTAGATGGTGTAGAAATGTGTTATGGGCCTGTGCAAAGTCATAGTAGGGTAGTTCATGGTCAAGGTGTGCATTGTGGAAGGCTTTGACAGATGCAACTGGTCATAGGGTGAGTATGTCGTTCAACTGGGCAATGCCTAGGACATCGTCTGCCTGGGAGCGCTGGGCCCAAGACACCTCATCACATCCTTCCTTGGAAAAGTACCAGAGCTCAACATAGTCAAAGTTGGCAATTTTTTGGATGGCATACTGCAAGGGGTATGGGACTATGATACTGGGAGGTGCCCAATCCTCATCGAAGTCAGCCAATTTCAACTGCTTCTTTGCCTGGTCAGCCTCCAAGGGCACTGGAGATGGTGAGAGACAGTCCTCCAGCTCTTCACCTCTGGCATTCACACGCCTGTTGGCTTGCCTTGGTTCCTGGGGGGGTGGTGCTTCAGCACCATTGTCATCATCACTACCATCCGGGTTGAGAGGCTGGTCTCTTGGTGGGTGTGGTGGTAGGCCCTGCTGCCAAGCTGCAAGGAGGGTTCGGGCTGCTTGGTCGTCATCTAGACCCTCACGGGCCATGATGGCCTCTCGGATGCCTCTGAACACATCCGCACCAAAGTCGGGGGCATCTGGGAGTGCCATTAGAGAGAGGAAGAGGTAGGGAAAAGACTGAACGAGTGGATGCGACGCGCAGCGACGACGATGAGTGAGCGACGGGCGAGTGAAGTGATGGGGCTGAGGACAGGAAAAGGCGTGACCGCTTAGTCACGCTCGTCCGAAGACTTTACACTGGGGCTTCGCTCGTGCCTCACTCCGCCACAGTGCGGCAAGTGGCAGATCGGCAGCAAAAATGATTCATCAGATAAGCGCATACCTTATCATACAGAAAGCTGATAAAAAAAGTAAATACATAATGTAACATACATGGTCAATTTTCACTGGGTGTCACCACTGGTACGATGGTTGCTGAAGATATTCCATTGCCATGAGTCAGCTCATGACTGGGCCGCCCCGGCTCTTTTTTATCTTATAAATTCACTGTCCTCCGTGAAGTTTGACGATTCATCCGATACCAACAAGCCAGTGTACATTGGGGTGGAGCACTACATAAACTGCCAATTCCAACGACAAGCGGGGCGAAGAGGTGTGTACTTGTCACACAGGTTGTGCACATCCTCTCGGAGTCACAACACTCGCGCTAACCTACAACAACCGACACGTACTCCTTACAAGGGACCAAACCTGATGTGATAGGTACCATCAAGCCCATGCTGCCTTCCGACCCCGGACCAGGTCAAAAAACGACCATAGTACAACGCAGTGAACGGTCCAAGAACCACCAGCTTGTATGGTTCACCAAAGATGTATATGAGCGGAGTGGGGAGCGACCTGCCCGCAAACGAGCCGTAACCGTGATTTGTGGTGTCGGCATGGCCGGTGCCCAATTGAGGAGGGATAGATGTGAAGTAGAGTTCGTGACCATCGGCATAGAGCAAGAGCCTGTCATATTCAGTCGTATACTTGGGGTCAATGAGCGCATCGGCATCCGCCACGTGCTCGGTGAGCTTGGCGGCAACATCGGATTCAACCTTGATTTTGAGCGACGCAATGGCTGAGGGACATATCAGAATGAATTTGCCAGTGCAGTAGCAGAAACGTCCTGGACATACCATGAGTAACCTTCTCAGTGATGGACATGATTGTAGAGTACTATAAGGGTTTCAGATAAAAGATCTGGATAGAGCCTAAGTGGAACAAACACGATTCAGCAAGCTGGGAGGGTAGGTAGACGATATGTCGAGTACCTATGCAACTGACCAATAGACTGGAGAAAAGTTGACCCATCGAGCGGGCTTTTATGCACAACACCCTGCTCCATCTTCCATGTTGGGACACGCAGAATTTGAGTAAAATAGTCCCAGGAGTATATCCGCTGGATCAGAAGCTGAGGAACGAATACCACGATTCCAAGTCACGCTGTGAGATACGTCTAGTTCAGGTATGCTGATGACACAGACATAAAGGATCCAATCCTTGAGCTTGATGTGCTATAGGAGCGGGATTGGGGCGGACATAGGTCACCTAAATCTGCTTTTGCTTCCATGCATGGTGGTGATGGGCATGATCCGATTATATACGATGGGTAGCCTTGGAATAGACTGGAAAGGGGGCAAGCAAGGACCAGTTGAGCGAGTCTCCAAAATGAATGGAAGCTTGTCGATGGGCATGAATGCCACAACACTCGAACTTGAGTACGCAAAAAGTGCAAAGTGATCACATCTGTTGCTATTTTGCTAGTGAAGATGGTCCTACCGAGGCGGACTGAGTGGGACACCAAAGTGTAAAATGGCCTTACTCGTCTGATAGGGAGAGCAGTCACGTCTGAGGATGACCCTGAATGACTTTCTAGGATGGTTGCGGCACATGACCAGCCTAAAATTTAGACCAGCCTGAGATGATCTGGCATCAGCACTCAGAACAGCACTCTTGCACGGATTTGTTCTGTACAACACACATAGCCATGACCGATAATCGACATGAACAAGCGCGTCGGTAACCCCTGCTACAACTGAATTTAGTCAGATAACGAATGTAGAGGTAAGAACGATCTTCGCGTTCATCGAGGATAGCAGACTTCTCACTCTGGAGGTAACGCACTCAGAGCCCACTTGAATTGGGAAGCTGAGTCTGCGTTTCGAAGCACTGGAAACAGGCTTGCGATGCACAAGACAAGACGCTTATAGCGGGGGAGGGTTACCGGTGAGGCAGAGCAAGTGAGGCACAGCACTTGGGTAGTGCGAGACATAGACCCGGGAGGGACGAGGTGGTGGGCGAACAAACGTGAACAGGCAGAGTCATGACGATCGCTATGTCGCGTTTGTCAAACCATCGTCGTGGTCACAGCACTGTGAGGTGGTTGCAGGAAGTGAGGAAGGTGAGGACGCAGTCAGTGGCAGGCAGGCAGGGGAGCACGGTGGGACGCACCGCAGAGACGGGCATGGGTAGCAACACTACCCGTGTGCCCGTAACTCTAACCCGGGCGAGCGCACAACCGTCTCAGGCTGTTGCCGGGTCGGCCGTCACGCCCTGGCATGGTGCGCCATCCCAAAGCTGGTCCAAAGGGCTCTTGTGTACGATGTGCGACTCTGATTTCTCCCTGATCTCGGCGATGATGCTCCCCTTGTCGAGGTAATCAACCTTGTGCAGCATCACCGTGCATTACACGGGCGGAGGTGTCAGGCTCATCAGGGTGACCGCGTACGGCGGGAGTCGCCGCTGCTAGTATAGTTGCATCGATTGGCATCTTGACACTTTCAATGGACGCGCGAGCCGACCAAGGACTCTCGATCTCTTACTCGTCCAAGCAGCTTCCTCGCTCCCGAGTAAACCCCATGCAGCTATATATCGCCCATGACAACATACAAACCCATTGAATATCCATGGAGCAACCCATCCCAAACCCATCCCCAGCCAAGCGGAGCCTTGTCCACGCAGCGATTAAACGGGACGATGGACAGAACTTTGTCCTTACTATCCGCGCTGGTACTGGCCAAATAGACCGACGGAACTGGACCCCCAAAAGCGCGCCCGTTACAGAGCAGTGTTGATCCATGCCCTCAAGGCTGGCTACGAGGTCCTCCGATTCGGGGGGGAAGCCATGGATGCCATCGTTGCTGCAGTCACAATCTTGGAAGGTCAGTCCCTGCATAGATCGAGCACTCTCCAGCCTGCGTTTCTAAAGCGCCGCTGATCTTCGGCGCAACGATCCTCGCAATTCCGACACACGTCGACAGACTGCCCTTTCTTCAACGCAGGCAAGGGTGCCGTCTTCAATGTCGCCGGCAAGGTCGCACTCTTTTGGTCCTGTCTCACCCCAAGGTCGCTCACCACCCCTCTCCATAGAACGAACTTAGTGCATCTCTTATGCTGTCCAGACCACCCGCCACACACGCTGGCATCGCAAGTTCCCGTCGTGGCATCGGTGTGATGGACCTCACGCGCACCAAGAACCCGTCCCGACTCGCTCGAGCACTCTACCTTGCCCCAGATCTCGTACCACATCCAGTACTTTCTGGAGAGACCGCCGAAACCATCGGGGCGGAGCATTTTGACATTCAGACCGTCGATCCGTCTTACTTTTGGACGGAGGCGAGCTGGAGGGAGCACCGCATCGGACTCGGACTGCCTGTTGACCCGATCGAGCCACCATTCTCCCTAGACACCAAGTCCGAGGCCGAGTCTGGCTTCGAGGTAGACTCTCTGGGAACCCTCAAGTGCGAGTCGACAGATGTGATGTCGAAGGATACTGTCGGTGCTGTGGCACTGGACATTCATGGGTGCATTGCCGCCGCGACCTCTACGGGTGGGTCGACCAACCAGTTGGTCGGACGCGTAAGCGATAGCCCCCTCATGGGCGCTGGGTACTGGGCCGAGGAATGGCCGCTCGAGCGTGGGTACTTCCGGCGAGCATGGAACCGTCTGTGTGGCAAGCCTGACCTGGCTGGTGTTGGAATCTCAGGATCTGGCGACGGTGATGTATGGCAAACGCGATTTATCTCATCGACCGAATGCTAATCCCGGGCTTGACTTCCGGACCGCCAGTACTTCATCCGTCAGAGTACTTCCTTGACGATAGCGCATCGCATGCGATACCTCAACGAGCCTGTCGATAAGGCGGCCCAGCGTGCCATGGATGACTTGGCGGATGTAAGCGGCATGTGCGGCGCCATTGCTATAGACAGACAAGGGAATGGTGGGTCGGATTCATCGACGTCTCCACCTCTACATTAACGAACCCAATCGTTTACTTGGGCTAGTCGCACTGACGGTCAACGCCGACGGAATGTATCGAGGTGTTATCCGTCCGGATGGTATACCCCTGACTGCGATTTTCTTTGACGACGAACTGTCCGAGTTGTGAGTACTTAGCAAGGGGGTCTCCCGCTGGATTCATGATTTGTGCGATTCAACACAAGATGGATGAAATACCATGATTGGAACTCGGGGGGCAGTCGGAGAACATGTTGAATTGTAACAGTTTCGCGGTCGTATAAAATACCTTGTATGGCTCTTTCTACCCACTACTGCGACCAAAGCTGGTGTACTTTCGTTCCTGGCCAACATCTTTGACACTTTATGTAGCGCTACGCGACCAGGAGAGCATGGTGTCGATGAATCACGACCCCTCAATGAGCACAAAGCCACAAAGCAAGGAGGCAGACACCCGGACCTGCAACCCGAGTGACAGCAGTACTAATAATATACAGTATAGTATAGTAGGCATCAGCAGTGATGGTGGTAGCAGCAATTAGCGATGCGGTCCGCGAGAGACGTACGCGTCCACACGTTACACCCAGCCCACCCTTTGTGAATCGTCGTTTCTCATGTCGTCGTCGCCACCTTCTTCGTATAGTTGGCCGCAAGCTCCTTCACCACCTTCTCCAGCTTGGCTGCGTGCTTGACGTAGATGGACCCTTCCGGGTTGTATAGCCGGCAGTTCTCGAATATCAGTTGTGCATCATCCAGAAAGGCAGTAAGGCTCGGGTAGTGGTTCGTGTTCAGCTTATGTTCCATGGTGTTCAGGTCTATGGGGCAAGGAGGAGGGGGTCAGTCAAGGTCGAGTTCGAGCGTAGTATTATCTCAAGGGAAAGATGGGAGGTGCCTTAGAAAAAAAGGGCGCGGCACTCACCCATGGGTTGTTTGAT
Source organism: Boletellus aff. lepidospora (assembly GCA_038094175.1). Taxonomy (NCBI): domain Eukaryota; kingdom Fungi; phylum Basidiomycota; class Agaricomycetes; order Boletales; family Boletaceae; genus Boletellus; species Boletellus aff. lepidospora. The sequence goes on from JBBPTT010000428.1 coordinate 6,072, forward strand.
GACCTCGTAATAATCGACCACTTCCTCCCCGTTGACGGGATTCAAGAACGGCCACGCGTTGGGGTGCGCCTTCATGTCTCCGAGCAAGCGATGCATGAAGTTGTGCTCGGCGCTCTGTGGCGTCGAGCGAGGGCTGAATGAATGGAGGGACGACCGAATCAGTCGCTTGTATGGAAAAACAGGCCAACCACCCTCACAAGGTTGTTATTCCAGGCGTCCAACCGCTCTCCCCTGTTTTTTATGCGTCGTCGTTGAGAAACATCCACGCCCAGGCCCACTCTCACATCTAAGGGGGGGAAAATAGACGTACGCAGTCCCGGGACGTCTTTCGGGTCGACCACCATGCCTCCTGGCGCACCTTCCTGGAACTGGTCCAAACCCTTGTACACGATGTGTGACTTTGACTTTTCCCTGATCTTGGCGATGATCGCCTCTCGCTGTTGCGCGATGATGTTTGCCTTGTCGAGGTAGTCGACCTTGCGCAGCATCGTGCATTGCATGATCGTACCGCCTTCGTAATCCTTGATGTACCCCGCCCACTCGGATCGCTGGAGGGTGATGTCCTTGGAGAATCCCTGCTTCTTGAAGAAAATCACGGCAAAGTTGTCCGCGTAGGTGAGGAAATGCATCATGTTCGGGTATGTCTTGCGTATGTGGGCTTTGAAGTGATCCATGAGCATGCCGCCGTAACCCTGGGACGAACGCACGTTGAGGGCACGAACACGTGAAGAAAGCGAAAACAAAATTATCACCTTGACTTGGTCGACGGAGGCCGTAGCAAAGAAGACAATCTCTGCAAAGCCACGATGAGGAAACGGGCGATAACAGATTCCCCCGACGACCTTGTAACCCCGTTTGATGATGGCGAGCGCCTTGGAATTACTGTCGTACACCAGACGGGCGATGTACTCTGGGGGCATCATTGGCAGTTGCGTGCGAAAGAGCGTTTTCAGACCGGTAAGGATCACGAGCGAACGGGGTGCACCGTCGTTCTCGACTGCCGTCACCTGAATGATACCCTTCCGATACTCGACGAACGCCGCTTTCTCGGTTTTCACAGGTGGCTTGGGAAGACGCATTTGCGTCACGAGGCTATTGAATGGCGGACCAAATATAACTCACGTGCGCAGTGGACGAGGGACCGGCATCGACGGTGACGCCGGTAGCGAGCCTCGTCAGCTGAGATTCGTCCATTTTCTCTTCTATTTTCACCTTTGCATCCGGGAGATGGCCGTTCATGCCGTTCGTGTCGGAATGTGTATTAGACGGAGGTGCGATCTGTGACTTGGATTTCATGCTCGAGGTTTTCTTGCCAGTTCTCTTGTTTGATTTTCGTGCGGGCGTATCCGGTTGTTGTGGTTGGGTCATCTGGGCGGCAAGAGGTTTGTCCTCCTCTCCCTCTTCGTCGTCGTCATCGCTGAGCGGTGATAGGGACACCCGGCGTCTCTTTACGGGTGGTTCATCGCCATCACTCAAGATGGAGGATCCGGGCGAGCGGGCCCTCTCGAGTGGGGACAAGTGTCCTAGGGACAATGGTAAATCGTAATCGACGGGGTGTGCGCCGTCGGCACGTCTTACCAATGGAGGGAGAATGCATGGAGATGAGCGACACTGGTAGCCTCATTTGTTGCCTGAGGGCGAAGATATCGTCGTCCGAGTAGCCGAAGTCGAGCAACTTGTCCACTTCCTGCAGAAAGTAAAAGGTGCAGCTCGTCCGTTAACATTGACCAGACCGGGTGTCCGAGTAAGGAGATTGCCAACCTGGGGCGGGGAATGGAAGCGTTGAGCTGTGGAGCATTGGCGCTGATCCAGCGTGCAGACTTGCCTGAAGCATCTCGTCGAGGCGTATAGCCAGGCGTCCCCTTCGAGAGAACTCGTCTCTCCCAAGCGCGCCCTCGTCTGCCCCGTGGTCCATCACCTCGTGCCCACACATGCAAGTGCACAGGTATGCGGGCTCATCGTCCTCGTCGGAGCCATACTGATCCAGCGCCCCCAGAGACGATTTGCGGCTGTCGTCGTCGCTGAGCACGACCACGATGTCCGGCGGGGGGCGGAGGCCGACGCAGGCGTCGCAAGCGGAACAGGGTGTGTGGCGGGCGATCTTGAACGCCAGCGCGGCGTCGGAAAAGGACGCCTCAGACACGGGCGGGTATGTCAGTCTCATGGTCGTGGCCGCGTCGTCGCCAGTGCGGCTGCATCGGTCTGCGCCCGTCGGACCGCCACTTACGGCGCGCACCCGACCAGGGACCCCTGCCACATCCTTGTCCGATACTCGGAGTTGCTCCGAGTCGTCGCTGGTCCTGAATAACTTGTGGTAAGCCCCATGCAATTATACGTGATAACACGAGAACGTCCTCGATAACGCCCCCCATCCAATGACCAAGGAACAGCCCACTCCAAACCGGAGCCTTGTCCGCGCAGCGAATAAACGGGACGATGGACAGAACTTTGTCCTCGCCATCCATGCTGGTGCTGGCCCAATGGACCGACAGAACTGGGCTCCCGAAAAGCGTGCCCGCTATAGAGCGGTGCTATCTCGTGCCCTCAAGGCTGGCTATGAAGTCCTCCAGCTCGGAGGTGAAGCCATGGATGCCGTCGTCGCCGCAGTCACAATCTTGGAGGGTCAGTCCTGGGTTGAAATACTCTATCTTTCGCATCTAAAGCGCCGCTGATCTCTGGCGCAACGAACCCCGTAATTCTGACATGCGTCGACAGACTGCCCCTTCTTCAACGCAGGCAAGGGTGCCGCTTTCAATGTCGCCGGCAAGGTCACACTCTTTTGGTCTTGTCTCACCCAAAGGCTGCTCACCACCCCTCTCCATAGAACGAACTCGACGCATCTCTCATGCTGTCCAAACCACCCGCCACACACGCTGGCGTGCCAAGTTCCCGTCGTGGTGTCGGTGTGATGTCCCTCACGCGCACCAAGAACCCGTCCCACCTCGCGCGAGCACTCTACCTCGCCCCGGATCTCGTACCACATCCAGTACTCTCTGGAGAGACCGCCGAAACTATCGGGGCAGTGCATTTCGACATTCAGACCGTCGATCCGTCTTACTTTTGGACGGAGGCGAGCTGGAGGGAGCACCGCATCGGACTCGGGCTGCCCGTCGACTCGATCGGGCCCCCATCCTCCCTAAGCACCAAGTTCGAGGTGGACTCTCTGGGGACCCATGTGGGTTCGCCGGAAGACGTCAAGTACAAGTCGACAGATTTGCTGCTGATGGATACTGTCGGTGCTGTGGCACTGGACATTCAGGGGTGCATTGCCGCCGCGACCTCTACAGGCGGGAAGACCAACAAGTTGGTCGGACGTGTAGGCGATAGCCCCCTCATGGGCGCCGGGTACTGGGCCGAAGAATGGCCGCTCGAGCGTGGGTACTTTCAGCGGGCATGGGACCGTCTGAGGGGCAAGCCTGACCTGGCTGGTGTTGGAATCTCGGGAACTGGCGACGGTGACGTATGGCGAACACAATTTATCTCGTCGACCGAATACTAATACTGAATTTCGGGCCACCAGTACTTCATCCGTCAGAATACTGCCTTGACGATAGCGCATCGCATGCGGTATCTCAACGAACCCGTCAACAAGGCGGCCCAGCATGTCACTGATGACATGGTCAAACTGGGTGGCATGGGCGGCGTCATAGCTGTAGACAGACAAGGGAATGGTGGGTCGGATTTGTCGACGTCTCCGCCTCTGCATTAACGAACCTAATCGTTCGCTTGAGCCAGTCGCACTGCCGGTCAACGCCGACGGAATGTATCGAGGTGTTATCCGTCCGGATGGTATACCCTTGACTGCGATTTTCTTTGATGATGAACTGTCCGAGCTGTGAGCACTCGGCGACTCTCCTGCGCCAGGTCCATGATCTATGTGATTCAATGTACGAAATGCCCTGACGGGAACTCGGGAGCAGTCGAAGAACGTATCGAATTGTAACAGTTTCACCGCTCTATGTACACTTTGCACATGTATAACACTAGATCGCTTGGAACCCTGATTCTGTTTACCCCTTATTAGCACTAAGACTCAGCTTGGAACTACCCTCTGTCGGTTGCTCTTAAGCCGTTGTTGGGACGGAACCGAGGCCTTCATGCCAACTACTCTGAAGCCATTGCCAGCACGATCTGTCAAGGAGGCGGGCTAGGACGTTGCAGGCGAGCACGGCATCCTCGTGGTGACCCGGATTGGCAAAACGCGGCATTGACAATATATACAATTGGCCATGATCACATGCGAGCACGCTTGATGAGGCTCTGCAGTTGACACTGGTCATCCATGTCCAAGGAACGGCTCATCCCAAAGCCTCCCCCAGCCAACCGGAACGTTCTCCAGGCAGCGAAACGGGGCACTGGACAGAACTTTGTCCTGGCCATCCACGGTGGCGCAGGCACGATGAACCGACAGGGCGCAACACCCGAAAAGCAAGCCCAGTACCGAGCGGCGCTGGCGCGTGCCCTCAAGGCGGGTCACGAAGTTCTCCGGCTCGGAGGCGAGGCCATGGATGCTGCCGTCGCGGCCGTCGCGGTCTTGGAAGGTCAGCTCACGAGCCAGCTCGTCGCCCAGCGTGCCCCCTTGTTCGATCCAATATCTTGCGGTTCGCCTCTCAGAAAGGCGCTTACCATGGATCCCGGGGCGGGGTAGCAGTTGAGCCCTTTTCGTAAAGTTCGCTAATGCGTGTTTCATCCAGACTGTCCGCTGTTCAACGCAGGCAAGGGTGCGGTCTTCAACGTCGCCGGAAAGGTCATTCACACTCTCTTTGATCGCTCGTCATTCTCGTGCTCAGAGAGGATTTTGCTCAACGTGATAAACGATTCTCCCCCCTGCAGAACGAACTCGAGGCGTCCATCATGCTCTCCAAACCTCCCGCTGCACACCCAGCCATCCCAGCCTCCCGTCGCGGCTTCTCCGTCGCGCTCCTCACGCGCACCAAGAACCCGTCCCACCTCATCCGCGCGCTCTACCTTGCACCCAGTCTCTCGCCGCACCCAATGCTCTCCGGAGAGACCGCCGAGACCCTCGGGGCAGAGCACCTTGGCGTCCGAACTGTCGATCCATCCTACTTTTGGACAGAAGCACGATGGAGAGAACACCGGATCGGGCTCGGGTTGCCCGTCGACCCGATCATACCGCCACCGCATACCAACCCCGATCCCGCACTCTCCGAACCGTCCGAGTTGGACTCCGAGGCAGACTCGCAGACGACGCGCGTGGAGAGTCCGCCGCTGCCAGGAAGCGCCGGGTCCAAGCCGACACCGCTGATGGATTGGATGCCCACGGGTACCGTCGGCGCCGTCGCGCTGGACGTCCGTGGGTGCATCGCTACCGTGACCTCGACGGGGGGACGGACCAACAAGCTGGTCGGACGCATTGGTGACACGCCCCTGATGGGCGCGGGGTTCTGGGCCGAAGAGTGGCGCCCGCGCAAGAGGCGGTGCTTCCAGGGGGCGTGGGACCGTTTGTGGGGCCGACTGGCAGAGAGCGGCGAAGGCGTCGGGATTTCTGCGACCGGAGACGGTGATGTACGGGGGCGTTTACAGCGCTTTGATCACGATCGAGCTGAAGTGACGATCTTTTGTCCCTAGTATTTCATTCGCCAGAGCGCCGCCTCGACAGTGGCACGTCGCATGCAGTACCTCGGAGAACCTGTCGACAAGGCGACTCAGTACGTCATCGATGAGCTGTTCAAACTGGGCGGCTTGGGTGGCATCATCGCCGTAGACAGACGAGGGAACAGTCAGTTTGTTGCACTTTTTTTTTTCCAGTGAAACACTCGAAACTGACCAGTTGCTTGGACCAGTCGCACTGCCGCTCAACTCCGAGGGTATGTATCGCGGCGTGATTCGTCCCGACGGCATACCGTTCACTGCAATCTTCGCCGACGAGGAACTGTCCGAGCTGTGAGCGCTCGGCGACTCTCCTGCGATGGATCCATGGTCCGTGTGATTCAACGTAAGATGTACGAAATGCCTTGATTGGCCCAACTCGGGAGCAGTCGAGCAACATATCGAATTGTGACAGTTTCACCGCCCTATGTACCCTCTTCACGTGTATAGATACCTTGTAGATAGTAGCGGTGTACACACGTGTAACAGATCGGCTTTTACCCCCTATCAGTACCAAGACTCAGGAACTACCCCACGTCAATCCCGGGCCGTTGTTGGGACGGGGTCAGGTCCTTCGTGCCAACCACTCTGGAATCACTACCAACATGTTCTGTCGAGGAGGCGGGCTAAACTTTGCAAGCGAGCGCGGCATCCTCGTGGTGACCCGGATTAGCAAAACGCATTGACTACTGAGATTGGGCTCATACAGATTCGACCAAGCTTACTGAGCTGACTGCGAGGCTTTTGGTGCACGACAAAGTTAGTGTAAATACTAAGGCTACTCAACAACGACCAAGACGCACAAACTGGAACGGATGGATGATAAATAAAGCTGAAAAAAAAAATTTCTTCCGATTCAGAATAATTTTAACGTGTACGGATGAGCAACGGTAGCACTTACAAAGGTTAACAACAATAATAAGGTAGACCTCACTCCTTGTCCCCGTGTCACACATTGTCACAGGACCTTGAGGTTTGATGAAAATCTGCATGAACCCTATCTTATTTGGAAACCTGCCGTGGCCAACGGCAGGAAACATCAAGAGACGAGACGAGCAGACAAGCAAACTGGACTACGCTCTGTTGGGGGACTACGACGTACGGGCACTGTACCTATACTTGTACAAGCTACCAAACAATTATATAAATTCATCGCAGCCAGCGAGAGATAGCGGGCCATCGTCGGACCGGTAGGTTAGGTTTCAAACTCCACTAGGACCTAACCGTATCCAAGTATAATACGACTCTCGACGTAAATTTTCCGGACGTCCAACCATCCTGTCACATGACTGGATCAAAGCTGAGGCGGAGCTTCAAGGTGTGCACCACCGGCCTGCCGAGATGTTGACACATAGCCGCCCTTTGCCTACACGACGATGTCAACTCGTTCCCCCACCCGAACTACGATGGACACATACGAACTCCTACGGAACAAATGTGGACTACGATGAGATGCACGCGGACTATGACGGACGCATATGAACTCCTATGGAACACCTTCAGACTACGACGGGACGCGCGCGGACCACGACATACACGAACTCCCATGGGGCGCACCCGAACTACTATGGAACACACACGGACTCCCGTGGGATGCGTGTGAACTATTACGGGACACACATGAACTATGTACAATGGATGGACACCACTGTCCAGGCCGTTTGGTGTGCCCGGACGTCTGGAAGGTTCAATCCCGTAAAATTCTGTCCAGTGCAAAATTCTGTCACATCCACCTTCGGCAGCTTCGGATGTTTAATTTTCAATTCCAGACCACCGCCAGCAGATGTGGCAGATGATGGCAAAGTGAAGAGGCTGAGAGCCTCACGCTCAGCGCGCGCGCCTGATAAGCATCACTCACTCGCTACTGGACCAGAGGGGGCCTTTCAGCGTCCCATCCGGATTTTGATCTTTTCCATGCGATACCCGACTTGCTGACTCCAGATTTGGGGCCGTCTCTCGTCATCCGAAGAGGGTTCCGATAAGCAGCAAGTATATAATCGGCCATGCTCACCTGCGGTTGACACTGGTCACCCATGTCCAAGGAACAGCCCATTCCAAAGTCCCTCCCAGCCAACCGGAACGTCCTCCGGGCAGCGAAACGGGGCGCTGGACAAAACTTTGTCCTGGTCATCCACGGTGGCGCGGGCAGGATACACCGGGAGGTCGCGACACCCGAAAAGCAGGCCCAGTACCGAGCGGCGTTGGCGCGCGCTCTCAAGGCGGGTCACGAAGTTCTCCGGCTCGGAGGCGAGGCCATGGATGCTGCCGTCGCGGCCGTCGCGGTCTTGGAAGGTCAGCTCACGAGCCAGCTCGTCGCCCAGCGTGCCCCCTTGTTCGATCCAATATCTTGCGGTTTGCCCCTCAGAGTGGCGCTTATCATGGATCCCGGGGCGGGGTAGCAGCTGAGCTCTTCTCGTAAAGTTTACTGATGCGTGTTTCATTCAGACTGTCCACTTTTCAACGCAGGCAAGGGTGCGGTCTTCAACGTCGCCGGAAAGGTCATTCACACTCTCTTTGATCGCTCGTCATTCTCGTGCTCAGAGAGGATTTTGCTCAACGTGATAAACGATTCTCCCCCCTGCAGAACGAACTCGAGGCGTCCATCATGCTCTCCAAACCTCCCGCTGCACACCCGACCATCCCAGCCTCCCGTCGCGGCTTCTCCGTCGCGCTCCTCACGCGCACCAAGAACCCGTCCCATCTCGTCCGCGCGCTCTACCTTGCACCCAGTCTCTCACCGCACCCGATGCTCACCGGGGAGGCCGCCGAGACCATCGGGGCGGAACACCTCGGCATCCAAACTGTCGATCCATCCTACTTTTGGACAGAGACACGGTGGAGAGAACACCGGATCGGACTCGGATTGCCCGTCGACCCGATCACACCGCCATCGCAACATGCCAACCCCGATCCCGCGGCATCCTCCGAACCGTCCGAGTTGGGCTCCGAGGCAGACTCGCAGACGACGCGCGTGGAGCGTCCGCCGTCGCTGTCAGGATGCGCCGAGTGCGAGCCGACGCCGCTGATGGATTGGATGCCCACGGGTACCGTCGGCGCCGTCGCGCTGGACGTCCGTGGGTGCATCGCTGCCGTGACCTCGACGGGGGGACAGACCAACAAGCTGGTCGGGCGCATCGGCCACGCACCCCTGATGGGCGTAGGGTTCTGGGCCGAAGAGTGGCGCCCACGCAAGAGGCCGTGGTTCCGGCGGGCGTGGGACCGTCTGTGGGGCGATCCTCGACGCCGGCTGGCAGAGAGCGGCGAGGGCGTCGGGATTTCTGCGACTGGCGACGGCGATGTAAGTACGGGGGGGCGTTTACAGCGCTTTGATCACGATCGAGCTGAAGTGACGGTCTTTTGTCTCTAGTCTTTCATTCGTCTGAGCGCCGCCTCGACAGTGGCGCGTCGCATGCAGTACCTCGGAGAGCCTGTCGACAAGGCGACTCAGCACATCGTCGACGAGACGTTCAGGCTGGGCGGCTTTGGTGGCGGCATCATCGCCATAGACAGACAAGGGAACGGTCAGTCGGCTGCGCTTCCTTTTCCAGCGAAACACCCCCAACTGACCACTCGCTTGCATCAGTCGCACTGCCGGTCAGCTCTCCGCGTATGTATCGCGGCTTGATTCGTCCCGACGGGATACCGTTCACTGCGATCTTTGCCGACGAGGAACCGTCCGAGCTGTGAGCGCTCTTGGGCGATGGTGATTGCCTTGCCTTAGATCCATGACCTACACGACGCAACACGAGATGGGCTGTAAATATCATGGTTTGGAGGAGCATCTCCTTGTTTTCACTGCACATATATCAACTACCCGGCGGAGATGCAGGCAACGTTTGTTACGATGGAATCGATGATCGATCTAGTCTCATTTTGCATTGAAGATTGGTGTTATATACGTGTGTGTGTCACGACGTTCGTTGTGCAGCATAAAGGATGGCGCGAGCGAGATTGACATACTCGGCAGTGGTCTCGTCCTCCCCGTCCCGTCGTTCTTGTTTCTCCCAGTGCGTGATGCAACCGTCGACGAGCGACAAGGCGTCTTCCATCGAGTGCTCGTCGACCCAGCGTACGTACTCAGTCTCCTGCCAGCCATGAAGTGTGTGCGGGAGCGGCAACGGCGATCGGACGAGAATGTGGTGGAGCACGACGAGCGGCGGGAGCCCAGCGGTGCGCTCAGGCGACGCCAAGAACGCGTTCTCGAGGAACAACAACGGCCTGCGTACAGGCCACGTGGCAAGTGACTAAAAACGATCGCGTCGCAGGCGAAAACGTGGGCCGACGTACCGCATGGCTCTCAGCGCCTTGTACTCTTCGCCGATGCTCTCAAGATTGAGGTTCCCGCCGCGTTTGCCCGCCGGATGCGATCCGTCTGCGAGGAAAGCGTTCAAGGAGAACTCGAGCTCTGCCATGTCCGTCGTCAATTGGAGTTTGCCGCTCTCTCCGAGCGGCTTTGCAATCGAGGCGTGCAGGACAAACGTTCGGATTGCGTACTTGACGATACTGGGCATCCTGTCGTTCGCCAGACGATCAGCCCGAACGTGTCCCCTAGTGGATCAGACACAGAAAGAAGGAAAAAGACCAACCAAGGTCGCACAATCTCTGGCGCAAAGTTGCTCAACAGTTCGGTCTTGACAAAGTTGAGCTTGTCGACAAAGTCTTTCATGTACAAACTCGTTCCTGACATGCCCGACATGGGGTCCACTTCCTTTTTCAGGTCGAGTCGGTGAAGCCTTGACAAGATGCCCGCGAGCTCCTTTTTGACAGCGGTCAGCAGGGGATCCGTGATCTGATTATATTTCCTTCGGATTTTCTGACGAATCCACATAAAGTGTGACGACGATTCCACACGATGTTCACGTACGCTTATGCTCGGCCCAATAGCGGTAGACACGCTCCCCGTATGCTCCTCCATCAGCCTCTCCAATTTGGTCCAACAGTGATATAAGCAAGTCGCGATCTGTCCGTTCACCACTTGTTGTGGGGTGGCCATGGGGCCCAAGAGCGATAGAGCTGAACGGTCTGATACGATCTGAGGCAAACAGTAAGAGTGACGTCGACGCAAATGGAGAGCTCTCACCAATCCATCGACCCTGGCAGCGGCGCTTTCTAGGCCCGCCGCTGCATTCTTGGCCACCGCTTGCACCAACAAGGGATCGAAACGTGCAGAGTCGAGTTCGTTGGTCACAGTGCGGACAATGTTGTTCCCTTCGTTTGCGCCAGGGGGCGCACGAGAACCGCCGGAAAAGGCTTGGGCAACGGCTTCGCTCATTCTCGTGGATGAACGGGACACATAGAGGGCTTCAAAAGTGGAAAGAGCGCGAAGTATGAGGACCGTCTCTGGACTTGGTTTGGCAATCTGTGATGGGCCTTTCCATGGCGCTGGGAGGACACTCACGATTGATAGGACGAGGTGTACACAGTATCAGTGTGCACGGCAATGCTGGCAAAGAACTCGTGGAAAAGCCGCAGGAGTTTGGGGTAGCCAGTGCTCAGTGTTTGTTGTAGGAAGCTTGATCCTATCGCTTGCCGTCAGAGCATCTCTATAGTTTCGAGAATATCACCAACCTTTCGCAGCATCACGCACATGCTTTTCTAGAGACTTTCCCAGCGATGTCCAGAATGCGGTACTTGGTTTACTGTCAATCGCCTGACGTCTGTATAATTAGGCTCTCACGTCAGGATGTAGGACAATGCAAACCTTGAGAGCCTCGTCAAGGAACGACATCCCGGTGATCGGATCCTTTTTGAGATCGAGTACTTTCTCGAGAGTGTAAACCTAGACACAAAAGCTTGACCTCTAGGGAACGTCGACCAGAGAGGAAACCTACCTTGATGCAACATCCCGCCATCTCCTCGACAAGCGACTCGAGTCTCGTCCATAGCGCAGCTGCAAATTGGGGTGCAGTGATGTTTGTTGGCTCTGTTCGCACACGGGACTTGTATAACAATCCTTGTGAAGCCTGAGGAGGTTCTGCACGCCATGGGGCCCTTAGAGAGAGAAAGGATCTCCGCAAGGGCTAGCTCACCTTTGGCCACGATCTCTTTCGATATTCGGGAGAGATCAAAGGCGTGTTGGATACGCTCTTCTACGGCCCCGCTCAAATCGCGCACAAGACCTTCCACCAATGCTGGCAAGGTGCGCAGGTTATAAGCCGTCTGAAGTGAGCTTGCCAGCAGTGATTGATTCTACCGACAATCAGAATGGTTGTGACGAAAGTGTGAAATATATAGCACACCAGGGAACCGAGACCTTGGAGTACCATCGCTTCCATCTCCTCCTTGACCTTCTTTCGAGAGTCGGTGACAAACGGGATGTATGCGGCAGCCGCATGCACAGAACGCAATGGGATGCTACTCACACCCGCTGGCAACGGCGACTCGCCGTCAGCATGTCCGTGCGTCCTGTCCGGATCGATCTCGTCCGGTCCAGCGAGCAACGCGCCTACCGCCCAGTCAAGGCACGCAACCACGGCGCGAAACCAAACTCGCAGCACGCACCTAATTCTGCGACGCTCAACGCGGCCTTGGCGATCGTGCGCTCCTTGTCCTCTTGGAGGTCCCCGACAGGTCCGTTCGCACCAACGCCACCGCGCTTCTCCCCGGCCCCATATGCGTTTTCGTACGCGCTTAGCTCGCTCATTTGTGCCTCGAGGCGCTTCACGAGGACGGAAAACCGTGCAGTCCGACGGAGCGCGTCGTTGGCTTGTTGTATGCGCTGAAGACGAGCGACGTTGGCCTGCAGCGCCTGATAGGGAACACGGATCTTTTGGCGCAGCCTGTCAAAAGCGCCCTCAGCGCAGGCGCCTCCGGGAAACAGACGACGGAGAAACGAGAGCAGACACGCACTTTTCAATCGACGAGTCGACGTCGTCCAGGCCTCGCCGAACGGACGTCAGAGAACCCGAAAGCCTGCTCGCGTTCGATGCGCGCTCCAACAGGTCCTCATGGTGCACCGAGACCTACATCCGGACCAACGTTCAGTGCCGGTCTGGAAGGCGTGACGACCGCGCGAGCGGAGGGCAAACATACCAAGGTCTTGATCTGCTTGTTGACATCCTCAATGCCGAGGTCGAGCTTGGAGATCGCTACGGAGATGTCCTCCTTGGCAGGTTCCTGAACCGAGAGCGAGACTTTTGATCTGGGCTGGGACGAGGTCGTCGGAGAACGCGGTTCGCCAGCGAGGACGGCGTTTGCGTACGCGTTGGGGTCAAAGTCCGCGGTGGCGAAGACAGCATAGTCTGAGCGCCAATCCAAGAGTGAGGACGTGGAGAATGCATCTCAGACACAGCGAATACCTGCCATCTCGATGTCGCGCGCTCGTACGGGCGGATCGGCCAACGCAGCGTTCACGGACAAACTCGACGGCACTCGCAAGCGACGACCGACGACCCTGTGGCGGTGCAGTTACATTGTCATTGTCATTGATCACGTGTAATGTCACACCGCGTTCGTGACAGGCGCGTCGCGTCAACCCACCAATCACCGCTCCACGGAATCCGCCAGGCTGAGAAAATAGTGATTCCAAGAAAGTGTGTGCGTTACTACCTCCTACATCTGCTACATCCTCGTCAGTATAGTACAAATCACCCCCGAGCTACATAAATTCTACCAGGTACAAACCAAGTGCAAGCAAAGCGACAGGCGTACGGGCACAGCCAACGGAGGACTCTCGGTGGGAAAAAGGAATAATAAAAAGAAAAAGAATCACGCCAACCTTGGTGATAGTACAACCTCCATTCTACGCCTACTTATATGCTCGTTTGTAGTGTTGCAGACGACACCGCAACGCCGAGACTGTATACAACCTAGGGTCTTGTGGTTCCCTCCAGCGTGATATGATGATGATGATGATACTGATGCCGATGCTGGACTCTGCCATGATACACATTGGGGGTCGTCAATCAGCGTCTTCGGGCCTTGGCCCTGGATCGTGCCTTTGGCCGCGTTTGTACGGCCACGTTCGTCTTCGTTTCGTCTATGACGGTATCTGCGTTGTTCTTCGTCCCCGCTCTTGCTCGAGAGCCACCCTTGGCTCTGGAACGGGCGATGCGAGGTTTCTTAGCAGCAGGTCTCTCGACATCGTCCACTTCTGCTTCTTCCACATCGGCCACCTCTGCTGTTGCCTGGGCCTTGGATTTTGTTTCCTGTTCCTCGCACAGGCTGACAGCTGTGCTTGATCCGGACTCCCCGCCCCCGACAGACTCGGGAGTAACCGCGGACGACTCGCGGGACGGTGTTCGTGCCTGGGATAGACCACGGGCGCGAACGGATGGGGTGGGCGTGGACGTGGGCGACGCAGAACTTGCCGCCTTCGCCTTGCGCTCTTGCTGACGCAAGCTTTTGCGCAGTTCCGGTGCCTCTTCCACTTCCGACCGGTCGAGTCGCGCAGAGTCGTCAGCGGCGGTCATAGAATTGGCTGTATCGGGTGATTCAGTCCGTTCGTGTTTCGTGACCTCGGTGACCGTGGGTGGGGCGGCGGGTTTGAAAAGTAACGCCGCGTCAGCGACCTCTGGAACGCTGGGTAGATCGCCGTGCTTGTTCGCTTCGTCTGCGGGCTCTCCATTGGCAGAGGCTTTGGCTGTGGCCTCTGCTGGACGCGATGCAGCCGATTTGCGTGCTCTGGCGCGCTTGCGGGGTGGCGGCGTTATTCTCTCATCGTCGTCGGCAGACTCGTCACCGCTTGCACCGTTTGCAGATGAGAGGATGGTAGGCCGCTTGCGCTTCCGGAGGTTCATACGACTCTCAGGTTCGGCGAGGGTATACGTCGCATACCAAGGACGTGATACGAGCCTTGTCGTGTAAGCCGCCTGCACGCTCTTGAGAATCCAGAGGTTCTCGCGGACGTCGATCCATCCAATCGGAGAAAGAATGGGAGTAGGGGCGGTATCTTTGAAACGAGTGTCAGTGCGGGTGCAAACCAGACCGCGAACGTACGATCGCAGGGCTGACCGCAAGACAAGACTCACCCAGGACAGATTGGATCATTTGTGCGGTGTCCGATTTCTGTTCTCTGTTCCAGAAAGTCCAGTGGGCAGGATGGAGAGGATGGTAGAACACAGAGAGTGCCACAAGCGCCAAGACCCGCTTGTCTGCGGGCAGTGGTGGACACTCTGGTGGGGCGATGGTGGCAGCCTCGAGGAAATGTCGAACGGTGGGATGTCTGGCGGTGAGGACGCCGTCTGCGAGCACGCCAGGTGCCACCGAAGGCGCTGGAAGGACGTCAGGGTATACCCGGGGAGGAGGCGGGGGGGTCTGGGAGAGGATATGGAGTGGATCGTGGCGCGGGTATATGGGCTGGGGAGGATGGGCTGGCAGTTGTGCGGTAGGGTCTCGAGGCGCATCTTGACGAATTGAAGAGATGGGAAATCTGGAGGGCGAGGGGAGGGGGAAATCGAGTTCCAAAGGAGCTGGGGGATCGGCAGGGCAGGGATAAGGGACAGACTGACGGGGCTGCAGGGGTTGCCGGAGAGGGTCTGTGTGGTGGATGTGTGGGGTGGCTGTCATGGCGGACGAGCACGCCGAGCTGGAGGGTATGCGGCGATTTAGCGAGGACATGGGCAGCGGCGGTGGGGAGGGACGGGGGAAAGCTTACGGGGTGTTGGGGGCAGGGCGGACGAGGGCGGATGAGCGATATATAGTCCAGGGGACGGCGAGGGAGCGATTGTGGTGGAGGGAAGGCGCGTTGTGTCGGAGTGGAGCAGGCTCTCAGCGCGCCGGCTTGCAAGGCAAGGCAGGGCATGTTCTGTCCAATTCCCGATCCAGCACTGGCCAAATCCGGACACCTCTCCTGCAACACGTGGCGCTCACGACGCACTGGGGCCCGCGCGACGGACAGCCCACCGACCGAGCAGGACAAGAGGACGAGGCTGCCAGGAAACGCTCGCAGGAACACTGCAGCACACTCCCCCTGCAGCGTCTCTTTGTCCCGCCCCTCCGCTCGGGCGACCGCGGAAGCGGAGGCACAAACACTTTCCCGTCATTTCGCTTAGCGGCCGACCATCTAATCTTATCGGGCCTGGAGCCCGCCATCGCCACATATCATTGGCCCAGAGACTAAGCACCTGACACGCCGTGTCACAGATGCAGATCAGGTGCGTCGAGGTTCCAGCGTGGGCTCCACGGCCTCGCGGAGGAGCAGATGGGACTCAGATCAGCAAACGCCCAAGCCAACGATTCAACGTACTCGGCTATCCCACGCTACTAAAATACCCCCTCCACGCACGCACGTCATCCCAGCCGACGAGTGTGAGTGAACTTCGTGTCGGACCGCATGTCCGAAAATAGCCATCTGCGCCAGTGCCCGCCCCTTCACGCCTGACGACCGGTCGGTGTCTCTCCTGCGCATTCCGGGTATGGCACGGGAGACACTTGCGCCATTCCAGCGAGCATGTCTCGCACCCGCGCAGGACTAAAGTCCCTTGTGACTGGTGCGATAATTACGGCACGCACAACGAGTGATGGATCAATATCAGGTGGCGGTAGGTAGGCTGGAAGCATGGGAATGGGCAATTCCGACTGGGTGCCGGAAACGAGCGGTGATGTGCTATGAGATGATCCAAGCATATCTGGGACCAGCGTCACTTACATCAACCCGCTCGAGGTAGCCAACAACCCACACATAGCTCTTTCGCTCCAATGCCCATCGATGGTCAGCGTTGCCGCTCTTCTGCCCCCCCGTGAGTGGCGACATGAGAACGTCGGCGTCAACGCAAAGACCGACGTCGACAAGCAGTGCGCTGGACGCGTCATGCAACAACACAAGCGTCGTCTCGGCATCATATGTCAGCATCCTGTATTGCGCGACCCTGCAGCGGGGCGTGGAACGGATGTAATCGAAACCGCACCTTCCTGCAACACGCAATTTCCGTCCGACGTCGTCTTCGCAGATATGATCCAACATCACGATCGTCGCATTATCCACTTGCTGGGGCATTCCGTCGAATGCACCAAGTCACCGTCGAACACCTGCAGGATGGCTCTTTCAAATTAAAATATGAAATTTTACGTCCACGGAAGAGAACCGGAGGAAGAGGGACCGCCGGGAGGCGAAGCTGTCGCGTCCAAAGAACCCGACTTACGGTCGGTGGCAAGACGCTTGCCATTCTGGTATCATCTGTTTTCCTGAGGCTTCTGATCCTAACATGCACAAATAGGACACAACAGGTGCCTTGTTCTCATGCTACCGTCCTTGGCCCAGGGTTTCGGCGCGGGCACACCCCTACGGGATGTACAGCCGTCCACGACCCTCTCCAGAGGCGATGTTCCTTCGTATGGGCTAGCCAGGCACCCATGTCGTCACTCTGTTGGCGATGTTTGTTTGTCCACCCACAGTGCGACAATGTGGCGCACACGGGTCCGTGCGTCCACGCTGATCAAACATGACGATGACGAGTGTGTGTGGTTCGCAGTGCTCCCAACGAGACGCCATGATATTGTGTATATCGCTCTACCACAGGTCCGGCGTGCTTGATCCATTGCCTTTCCGTTGTGAATGGCCCACGTTGCTCGGACAGGATCGCGGGGGAACCGCGAATTTCAAGCACTGCACCTCCGGACCTCCAGTTTTATTTCCACTCTCCGATCACGATCGTATTGGCCAAAGTGGCGGCGTGGTATCGATTCGTCTGGATCTGCAGATCAGAGGCATGCCCGTTCGGATCCAGAGTGTTCGCCAGGCATTGGAGTGCCACGTTCATATGGATGCTCCACAGAATGTCTGGGTGACACACAAACCCCTGCACCGACGTCCACATCCACCTGCAGTGCTTATATTGTTCGATGAATCGAACGTGGGTGTGTCGGATCATGTTATGCAGGATTACGATCTCCGCTCTACGCATAGTCCAGGCAGGCACTTCCGCCACAGCTGTCCTTGATCGAGACTTGAGGCGGATTCGCTAGAAAATACTAGAACCCGTGTGGTATTTTCGAAGTTCTGCATGCGGCTAACCCGCAATTCGGACCGAAGGCCTTCAGTCGACGTTTTTGGATCCCGGAAAGCAGCACGGCTTGGACCGTTTTTGTGTACGCGACAATCTTTGCGCGAAGAAGAACAGCAAGCAAAGTTGGAGTCCATCGATGCGCTCTGCACACGCCAACGATTTGTGAGCAGTCCGTGGATGCTGTTCACCCCCACCAGAACGCAGAGGCACAAAGTGTTACGGGTGCATGTCTCTGAGGCTTTACAGGCAATTACATCGGCAACTCATGTAAAGATGATTGCCACCATGTGTCAGCAAGGCGAGCAGGGCGGGGCTGGCGACACAGGATCGCTCTGATGGGCGCTCAGCACGACATTACGTTGCAATGCCAATAGTTTGCCTTGCACTGGATGGTGCGACGGACGGACAGATGGAGGGGTCGACCTCGAGGCTGGCACCCGGGGAGTCGCTGTGACGGCGCTTATCGCTGGATCAGGCCGCAAGAGAAGCTGTCGACCGCCGTTTCTCATGGAGAAAAGCCACCGCGTACCCAGTGCTCGCGAGGCAGGTCGATCCCACGAATTTAAATTCGGTGGTAAATCCATGGAACGGTGCTGATAGCTCGGCGATAGAATTGCTGAACAGGGAAGGGCCTGATTCATGCACCGCTCTAGTTGGTGTGCTTCTCGGACACACGTTCGTGCTGCCTGCGCACATTGGACTCGCTGGTGTTTGCGGCGGATGGGGCATGGCGAGCGCCGTTGGCCTTGGCGCGCCATGACATAAATGGTCAAGGCTTTGTACTGCCACCATTCTGGTTTCAGGAAGGCAAACTTTCTGTTCGGCTCAGAGGGCGCGCCACGGCACATATAAGCAGATTTTACATTACGGTTTGCTCGCGATCGGATGAGTGTGATTCCGGTTCCTGGATTGTCCTAGGGCCGCGGGAGGGACGAGGACGGGACAGGATTAGGGAGGAGCCTGCTCGAGGAGGCGGATGCTTATCACGGAAGAAGGGCGTGGCCATGGAGCTGGCCACGGCGGGCGGGCAGCTGCATGGGGATGGGCAGACTGCAGGTGGGCCGGAAAGAACTCCAGCGGGTGTTTTCCATTTCGCTTAGATTGGAATCTCGGTGGCGGTGATAAATATGCCCACCAGCTATCCATTTGATGCATGGCCATGGCAGGCCAGAGCGTGCTTGGATCGGGGCAGGGGGCGACCAGAATGGTGGGCGGAGTGCTTGGGGCACCCGAGCGAGGATGGCGTCTCGAACGGGCACCGTCAGGACGTAGCACGGCTATTCTTGGTCGCTGGGCGGGGTTCCTG
>JBBPTT010000429.1:0-24913 GCA_038094175.1 Boletellus aff. lepidospora
CACCGCAGAGTGGATTGTTCTGATGGATCCTTTGGGAGAACCAGGCTCTGAGCGATTCGGTAGCGTAGCAGTACGATCCAACGCATCCCTAGGAGAGGCCATCAGAAAGAGATCCTTCAGAGGTAAAATGATAACCCACCAGATGGCATTAACCCAACGAATTCTCTCCCTTGTACTTTCGGCAGCTAACCTTTCAACGCCATCGCTATACAAAAGCTGGAAGGGACACAACAACTCCATCAAAGGAGGGCAGTTGCCCTCGGCGATTTGAGCGCGGGCGGCAATAGTTCCGACGTCTTCTTTTGCGTTTGGATGATTCGGGGAAGGAACAGATCGCACTTCAGTGCAATTAAGTAAGTCCAATGTTACAACGCCTCTGCCACCGCCGGGAGCAATCCAAGACAGTAATAACATGTGCGGGTACAGAAGCGCTTCGCAGCGCTGCCAGCGATATGGAGGTCCAGAGTGCACGTTTAGGTACCACAAGTCTCCTTTGTGGAGCGGCTGTGGGATACGATCAGTACCGACGAAACAAAAAGCAGGTTAACACCAACTTGTCGACTATCGCGTGCATAAGCACCCAGCTCTGTCATTTCAAAGGGAGGTGGGATAATGTTACTATTGGCGCTCTTTGGTGTTGTCGGCGGGTTCTGACTATCTGACTTGGGTTGCTGTGCTTTCTCGGTCCGTGAGGCCCGTCTACGAAGACTAAAAAGTCCTTCAGGCCTAAGAGCTGGCGAAACGGACAACTCGGTGGACGACTGGGGAAGTTCCTCCAGAGCTGGTGTGCGTTCTTTCCATGCTGCGACGATATTACGGACCGAGGTGAGAGGAGAACGCGGAGAGGTTTGTGGCCGGCGTAAAGATGAAACTGTAGGTGAAATGGCAGACGAGCTTGTGGTGCTCCTTGCCTCTGCGAAGGTGTTGGAAAATGTACTTGCAAAATCAGTCGGGCTTGGGTGCATGCCACTCCTTCCTGTCCTTGTTGTCGGTCCTCTAACAGGCGGTGCCAAGAGAGACGAAGACGACAGGGCGTCTGAGGCAGAGGAAGCCGAGGAGATAGTCGAGCCTGCCTTGCTCTTTGCCGGGGACGAGGGGCGGGAGCCATAGCCAGAGGACGAGCCATAGCCAGTTGTAGTATATCCATAACCAGTTGTGCTGCCCATGTACGGGGTGGACTGGCTGTGCGGGAAGAGCGGGCTGTGGACACGATTGCCCGGCATTGAGGACGTGCGAGAGTGACCAAACGAAGTATCGGAGGGCGACGCTCGATCTTCAAAAAAGGCAATGAGATCGCCTGTTCTCCTTCCAGTTGGCCGTTCAGAAGTTACATCCGTCACAGATCGACTGTGGAGATGACCGGGAGAGGCAGTACTGACGCGGTGGGCAGAAAGCCGGGGACCCTCAGCAGTCGGGTTCGCAACCCGGAGACCGTCCCGGAGATAGGATATAGGACGGGAGGGGATGTTCTCCGTACGTTCCGAGATCGTGCTTAAACGGTTTCCTTCGCGATTATAGATGGAATAAGTATCAAGGCCGGTCGAATACGAGGGAGTTGTTGCCGTGTAGGACTGTCCTGAGCGTGACCATTCGGTGAGCATGTCTTCCGCGCTGTCGAGTTCATTGTCGAGGTCCGTCAAGGCTGCCTCTACCTCGGCCCTTTCTTCTACGGAATTTTCGTCGGTATACGATTCGTACGAATGGCTAGATCTGGTTGGCGAAACATTGACACGGCGCAAGTGCCGCTGCGAGGTGGCATCCTCGCTGTCCGAGGAAGCGAGGGGTGTCTCTGGAATGACTTGTCGCATCGGATAAACGCAGCACGAGAGAGGCGCGTACCAGAGCTCGTGTAAGAGTATCTCGATGGAGAGAAGATGGATTGCGTGTTAGTAAACGAGGAAAATGTTGCGGTCCCAAACGGAGGGGACCTGGGGTCGGTGCTGGAACTAAAGCTAGACATGGTCAGTACATTGGCGAGGGTATGCGAACAGATCAGTCGAGCTCGTGCGATGGCGACAGCGAAACTGAACCAGCGCAAGTTCAGTTTAGGGCAGACCCGCTCGCGGTCGCGTCGAGCCACGTGATCCTTACTGCTGAGGTAACCTGCCGTGGTCGTCCGAGGCAGACGCTGCACTGCACTGCACCACTTTCATGGCCGACGAGATGGACGTGGACCCCCCTGCGACGGGATCGGGCAGGAACGCAAGGGAAGAGGGAAAAGAAAAGAAAAGATTCGAGGTCAAAAAGGTGCCAACAATCATCACGCCTTATCGTCCTCCCCCTTGACACTCTCTCTAGTGGAATGCCGTAGCGCTGTGGGCTTGGGGTACGCCCCTTCATTCCCCGCTCTTCTGCGCAGGCCTCACATGCACACACAGACATTGTGGTCGATAACTGTGCAATTTGCCGCAACCATATCATGGATCTTTGTGCGCTTTCTTTTTCCCCGCCGTTCTGCAGATCTAACCTTTTGTCCCTCGTCAGGCATCGATTGCCAGGCCAATCAAGTATCAGCATCAACAGACGAATGCAACGCCGCTTGGGGAATTTGCAACGTACGCCCTTTCGCGTATTTTCCTCGTGGCCAGCTAACCCGGCCCCAGCATGCCTTTCACTTCCATTGTATCTCACGTTGGCTCAAGACAAGGAACGTTTGTCCATTAGATAACCGCGAATGGGAACTACAGAAGTGCGTCCAGTTCCTCGAAAATCTGTTTTCATGTCTAATCTTGTTCAACGTCTGGTTTACAGATACGGCCGCTGATCCATGTACACCGTCGGAACTGTATCATAAACGTCTGCTATCCCTTCATGTGTACCGATTTCGCGCCTTGTTATTACACCCAATCAGACACCTCGTATTCTCATCAGGCAAGAACCCAAGGTTGCTCTGCAACCCTTGTGGAACTGGGCAGTCGTTCAACGAGATTGCAAGTTATATATGCGTCATAGAATACAGACGATTCAAGTACTTGCTTGTGTGCGTCGTGCGGCATACGGTAACAAGTGTCCTCACGTTCGCAGCTCATTTTCCACTGACCGTGAGTGTGCTGGCAACATCCGCTCGAGCTCACCTCGCAAGGCCTCGCCACTGAGGGGAGACACGGGCCATGACTTTTCCCGTCTCTCCTCGAATATGAGGCTCCAATTTGGTGATGGCGTTGCTAGAATATGCGAGAAGTCTTTTACAGCGAAACCCTTGTTATCCTGTCGTCCACGCCAAGGTCACCGGGTTCCCATCAGATCTGTGGAAAATGGACGACTGACCTGGAGGTCCCCTTCGTGCACAAGACTGTTTGGATAGGCTGCAAAGTGGATGCCCGAGCAGTGCTCGATGACCGGGTCCGATCCACTCTCAAGATACACGTCAACTGCCGTCGAGTCGTGCATGCGGAACTAGGTATCCGTCAATCAGGTGCAAGTTGAGAACGAACATCTGGTCTACCTGATGACAACCAACCACGATC
The DNA here is from genome assembly GCA_038094175.1 of Boletellus aff. lepidospora. Lineage (NCBI taxonomy): Eukaryota > Fungi > Basidiomycota > Agaricomycetes > Boletales > Boletaceae > Boletellus > Boletellus aff. lepidospora. The sequence continues at coordinate 3,468 of JBBPTT010000429.1, forward strand.
ACGCAATCCAACAAGTCATGAAGGATGATACTACCAGTTATGCGTGGCAACAAAATGACGGATCTAGAAACTTGTTGCACATGAAACGCAGTGATCATCGTGTGATCTTCAACGCTGGGAAGTAAGTTTACAATGCAGTTGTCGAGATGAGAAATCGAAACTTCCGCTGAGGAATTGGGAGAGCAAACATCGAGGGTGGTCAAGTAGCAGCCAGAGAATCCAACTGAAGTCTTTGCGGGCCCAATCGAGTTTGATCGTGGTTTTGTGAGAGAAGGCCCAGCGGTCAATGCATGTTCGGTCGACGACTTCGGTTTCGTGGCCTTGCGCTTGAACGAAAACTTGGGCGCACCAACTGAGGCCCCGCGAAGCTCTTCAATACGTTTCTCCAGCCCCTTAAGCTGCTGTCTAGCAAGATCACCGAAAGCTTTTCTGTCGGAACAGCACAACTTACGAGTTCGCACTGCCTCTGATCATAACTCGGCAGACTCCCAGTAGCACCACTGAGACTTTTGGTCAGACGGGATAAATCCGATGACAGGGTTTGCATCGTGGTGGGAGGGACATCGGGGCCGCCCTTCAGCGCGTCTAACCGGGACGCCAGCTCTGTCGGTTCGTGCGTTAGATTGTAAGGGTAGGACGCGGGAAGACCAGACCAGAGACAGCCGCGTTGAAGTCCGCGTAGAATTTATGTGCCAAGGTCCACATGGGCTCGTTGAAACTGGCCATGGTTGCTTGTGGAGAATGGTGGAAAGCGTTATCGATGAGAACCCCACACGAGCTCCGCGTGTTCGTTCGCGACAACCGAGCTGAACGCTAATCTGCCCAACGACTAACCAAGCGTAAAATGATTAGGGTTTTGGTCATATGCCTCTTATCATTACCGTCTAAGGCATAGCTTGGAATCCTACTTCCAGCGACGTGTCAATTGAGGGCGGGGTCACTGGTAGCTCCACGCTGCGCGCCTCAAGCTCGCTTCTTCCGGCCCATCCACCACAATGGCCGAGGCCGACACTAGCATCGCTGGCTGCTGTGGTTGGTGGCCATTTGTTCATCTTGCCTCCATCTGCATACTGACAATCCCTTCTCAGGTGTCTGCATCTACTCGACCATTGGAAGCTGGTGCATCTTGCGTGAGTTCGGGCTCAATTTCACCGCCCAAATCTCGCTTGAACTGAACACGAAACCGTCGCGTCCATGCAGACCCATTCGGTGCTGACATGCGATGCTGCGGTGGCCCACGGGGGCATTGTGGTAGCTGCTGCGACTCTTCATTCAACGAAGACCACTTTGACGAACGGATGAAGAAGGAACAGGCGAAGGATGGTGCTCGAGCTGAGCCTGTCGACTCTCAGCCTGCGCCATTGCATGGCATGTCTGCGGTTATAGACGATCCGAAACCGGTTGATGTGGCAGGTTGACGACTTGGTGGGTGGATAGACCCATCTTGCTTTGCGTTTGCTTGACCCGCTATCTCCAAGTATGTATATATTTTCCCGATCTCGACGTACAATGGATCTGCATACATGTTTCCCGCGTTCCTGGCGCAATCAGCAACATATCGCAGACACGCAGAGTACCGATGCTAGTTCAGGTATGCGAGGGTCCGTCTGAAACCACCATTAGAGGAATCGGGCGGCCCGTTGTGTTGCCAACGATCATAGTACGAGGGGAACGGCGAACCAGATGGCGGTTCACTATGCACAGGTTTACAAGATAATGGAACGGGTGAAAGGGGTGGGCTGATGGGCGTCCCTCGCTCCCACGGCAATAACGAGTTCGGCAGAACGTCACGTGTGTCGCACTGCGAGGACTCGCCAAGCGTAGGAAACGCATTTCCTTCACCAAAAGCGACAACACGAATGGGATGTGCCGAGGGGGGACTGATCCAGTCTGCTATGCTTGCATCTCATCAGTACAAGTCTTGGAAGATGGACACGAGGGAACGTTTTCGTGTCATCTAGGCATGTTCGTTCTATTACTCGCTGGTTTCTCGGCATCGTTTGTGTTACCAATCCGGTCCTGTCGATTCGGATGATCACTGCTGATAAAGCAAGGCTGCCTGGTGAGGCGAAAGCAACACCTGCAGCTAGGGATATGGAGATGCCTCGTGCCTCCCGTCACTATCAAAGGACGGCTATAATAAGGTGTGCTAGATATCCAGAAGACGAACGACAACCAGGAATACTAGATCGATTCGAAGTAGTCGTATTTATGTAAATGGCAAGGCCGTGGTAGACCATGGAAGACAAGACTGCTAACTGCGTCTTCTGCACCGAGTTGTAACCACGGGAAAGATATGCCGTGTGTCGAGTATCCGATGTATCCTGGACATGGGGTTGAGGTGGGCTTGTTGCCCATTGGCAGACAAAGTTTCTCCCGCCTTTCTGATCCGTCGAACTTGACCTGCCTTTCGAGTCCGGTGGTTCTCGTTACCAACTATAGTCGCCAAACTCGGCGGTGACCCTAGACTATCGTCGATCAATGTTGTAACGTGGACCAACGATTGAGCTCGGTCTCGGATGTGCGCCAAATCCATTTCCGGATCAGTTCGCTCGATCAGCCGGAGGATTACCATCCAGAGCGTGATGGAGATGATTGATACAATCTGACGCCAACGAAAAACTAGCTTTTCAATCGGGGATATTCTCAGGAGCGAGAGGTGAAAGCCGACCATGCCTCAAATCACAGATTGACTATTGGATTCACGTATACAACCGATCGGCCCTACAAGGGAGGACAAAAGATAATTCACGCTAGTATTAAGGATGATGCATAGCATTTTCCGTAGGCGGGATTGTGACGGGTTACGTGGCTCCGCGGTTTTCTGCTCGATGTACCAGATAAGAGAGGCCGATAGACCTGGAAATGGGCGGATGAATTCAGACACTCCTCGACTTGTATTCAGACATGAGTACGCGCAGATTGTCGATGCGTTGGCTGCAAACGATGGACAAAGAATGACTCGATCCTTCGTGCGAGACTTGCGATAATGTCATTGGTTTTGAAATAGGATGTCTTTGATGCAGTGTACGGACTCCCAGTCCAGCCACTTTGAGGGATAGCACATACCAAGAGCAGTGCCCCAAAGTGACGCAAGCAACATCATGATAAGCTTAGGTTTCCATGATACCACATGACATCGATGAAGCTATCAGTGCACTCGGCGGATGAATTTCATCCTGGACGGAATTCAGGTCACGATTACGCTGTTGCCTGTTTGTGACCGGAAACCAAGCAAATAGTTCTTGGGTACGAACGTTCACTGCGACCAGTCTGAAAAAATGCCATAGAACCCGAAAGGTGGGTATCTCGATACAAGACCAAATTGTCGTGCGTATATGCGCTCACTCCTGCTAGTTTCATCCTGCGGTCAACTCGGATCCATCACCAATAAAGTCAGTAAAGTGGGTCGGGTCAGACTTCGTCAAGGAAGAGATCCCTGCAGAGATTCTCAATTTCTATCAGAATCGCTAAAGTAATCATGCGGGTGCTTCCAATATTGAGAAGTGATGGTGATCGGTTACCAACAGCGCCGAACTCCTCAAACACGTTTCGCCGTCGGTAGCAGCTACTTCTCGAGATTCCGAGTCTCCACAGATGTCTTCGAGGACTCACCCGTATTCCCAAAGTCGGGCGGCGCACTCCTTTAGATCCTCACTAACCTTTCGATCGAACATGGTAGCGCCTCGGTAGTACGAAACGGCAGTACGCTCACTGAGCCGAGCACTGACTTTCATCTAAGATGGTCATACCGACGCGCGTCTCAAATTTCTTGCGTAATCTCACCACCGTATATCCGGAAGGGAGGAAAGAAATACACACCGCCGTGCCATCGAGCATACTACTATACAACGGTTTACACTATGAGTGGCCCGCAGAGACAAGAGTCGCCAGATTGTTCCTCCGAACGAAAAACCTTGCTCCGCGCGGCGGGCCATCGATATGTTGTCCCCCGAAACTCACTCTCAAGGGGCCTTACCATACAAGATCTCTTCTACAAGCGCCGACAATGGCTCTTCCATGTCCAGAGGGATGCCCATATTTCGGGGTCTAATAAGGTGCCCCAACGTATGACAAAGTCTAGCTAGATGGAGGATGATCGATGAGGGGGTGAGTGCGGAATGGGAGGTGGTACAAGCGGGGAAAATACACCATCCACATACAATTGTCAACATCTCTCATCTCAAACATTAGACCGAGTTTCCTGAAAAAAGGAGTGATGATAGGGAGGTGGTGCGACACTAGCGAAAGTGACGTTCACCACAGTGCACTAATGTTAGTATGCACAAAGCAATGTTAGCTTTTACTGTTGAATTTCACAAAGCGGCGTGATATCGGAAATTATCGTTGCTGAGCGCTGAGTGTTGAACGTGCACCGCACGGACACCATCTACACGGTTCTCCAGTGAGACTTGGAGCAGCGGCGCGATTATCATTACATAATTCATGGAGGGGATTTCCCGTTTGGGACCTCAGCTCACGGCACAGCAGGGTGAGTTTTCTCGATTATCAAGACTTAATTCATGGTGGTCAGGTGCAGCACGGCCCTGGGTTCGCCTTACTAACATCCCTTGTATCGCGGCCAGCGCGACCGAGGTCTTAGACGGTCTGGCGCATTCATGTTAGTGAAACACAGCGCAATATGGTACCTTGGGCTGTGTGCAACAGGAACCCGCTCAAAGCACACAGGGACCATCAACTTGTTACCACAACAAGCAGAAAACGTAAGGAACCGGTCAACTTCAACCTCACGCCCAGACCCAAGTACTGGTATGTAACTCGCTCTAGGCCCACTGATTCCAACCAACGCGTGGAAATTGGTTTGTAAATTCCGTTCCAATGCTTTTCGTTTATACCCGCCCGCGTGTATATGGCTAAAGGCAGTACGTACTATCATCGTTTGACGATTGTGTGGATGTTTGAGAGCGTCTAGTAACCTACCGCCGAGTTTCAAGTTTTGTGTCATCTGACCCTTCCATTTGTGCCAGCACTTTGTGAGCCTGCGCGACTCAGCTGAAAATTGTCCGAAACAAAATGTGCGTTCACTGCGTTCAGCTGGAACTTTGCGACCACCAAGCACAGCTTTCCAATATGTGGAGATCTACACATCAAGCCTCACAAGGCAAGTCTCATTCGTGATGAGCCTTCGGAAATAGCGTGCTCATTGAATTCAACGGTAGGTTTCCTAGGAACGTTGATATCTTTGGCCACAACAATGGTAGATTGCTCGGCCGTTGTATGTAAGTATCCCCTGAATTCACACACTCGTCTGCAGGGTCCAGATCGCGGTATACTGGCAGGAAAACTGGATAGGAACCCCGTGGCCTGAGACGAGCTCTCGGGTATAAGAGCCTGCCTGGTCCTCTACCCACTCATCGGAAAACTTCCATCCTCTCGAATAGTTACCGCTCGTCTCATCGCCTGCCATGTTCGCGAAACTCAGGTAGATTGTTCATTGTCTTTTGTCCTTTGTCGTCGTGTTGACCGATGTCGGACACCCAGTATTCTTGCTCTTTGCGCTTCTCTCGTCTCTGCTCTGCAGCTCAAAGTGCCGGTCAAGGTTGACGTCGGTGGTGTCCTCGACGTTGGTCTCGTCGTTGTTGCGGGTGACCCCGTCGTTGTCGACCTCGAGTTGGTGGTAGGTGGCGTCGCTGTCGACGTTGTCGTTGGAGTGGAGCTCGGTGGGCACGGTGGCTACGGCTATCATATTCCCGAGCATGTCGGTCATCAGTGAGTATATGCGTCGAGGACATCGCATGGAGCGCATTGCTGAACGATCACTCACAGTGACGGGTGCAAGATCAGGGCCGTGAACCACCAGTAAGTGTCTCTTGCCAGTCTCGCTGGGTTTGAATCGATGATATGGATGGCTGCTGACGTCCTGGATCCCCGCAGCGATCATCATCACGTCTATGGGACTAGCAACCCATTCACCATTGCACACAAATATTAAGGGCCTTTTAAGCCGGAATGTGATACTGGGAAAGTGTTAGCGGTTGTTTATAGACTTCCCGCTTGTTTTGAATGGTGTAAATCATACAAGTTTTGTTTGGCTTGGTGAATGGTTCGAATGGCCCCTCGATTCTCCAGGAGCGTTGCCCTAAATGCGACCTCTCGACGCGTTGGTCGATGTCCGCATTCGTGCTAATCGAACCACCCCTCAGTTCATCGCTGGAGAGGCAACGACAGCATTACTAGGTGCCATATTCGCGCACCGACTTTGCGATGTTTTACGAGTCAGTGAGTCCATAAGAGGTTTCGTACTGACTCCCAAAGTGATACGGATTAGACATCCGGGGGTTCTCCCGAAGGCGAGGCCGTTCTAACGTTGACCTACCAGGGACGATTGGACAGATCATTGACCCCGATGTCATGGCATCCAACTTACATTTCCTCGACGTGGTTATCTGCTCCCAATCGATACCCCGAGTATCCAAAATTTGAGCCTCGACCTAGTCGTCTAGCACGCATCTTGGTCGCTCGTTCTGCGTTCGTACTGTCTTTATCAAGCAACCTTGGTCTCAACTGTGTTGACCTTGTGTTGCTCATTGCTCTGAGCACGACCTCTCTTCATCGTCCACCAGCTCGGGCTGTCCAATATGCTCAATATTTGTCCCGGGTATGATGTTCGTCGCTTCCCGCCTGTCCCTCATTCAAAGTACTCTACGAGCCTTGCGATCGATCGATCGATCGGTGACATGTGGTGGTGCGGCGATCAACGCTGGCTGATGCTAATGTAACCTCGGTGTACACGATGGACACTCCACCCAGGCCTGCTGATACCTGTCGGATTCGCCACGGTGCGCCGACACTGTACAAGCACGGCCATCGTTTCGACATCGCCTGATAGCTTTGCAAAGGCTGAGTCGTCGATGTCCCTATCGTGCGCAGTCGAGTAGCACCTGACCTCTTCGAGCCCCATGGTCTGACTCACCCTCCCCCATTGAAATTTCGTGGACAGTATCATGGTGTGTGCCCGTCCATTTCTGATATGGATGTGGTGGGTGTGGACGGAATGGAATTTCAAACATGATTTGATGCTGCAAGATTCTGGCAAGATGGTACGGCTGAAGCACTGCCGATCCGCCCAGGGACGCCTTGCGGATGATGCCCATCGACGCCATGCGGCCCGTCGATCAGCTTGGACTTGAAACACATTGACCATAGGGGCAATACCCACAGAAAATGAACAGAATGGCACGGATCTTAAAATCGTAAGAGGGTGTAAATAGCAAAACGGTATGTTGTCGGTTTCATCTGGTGAGATGCGGTGAAGGAGGTGGGTTTGCACTGCGTGGACCGGCTCCCCCGGGTATAGAAAGTTGGAATGTGCGAGCGGGATCGATTGCCTGGATTTTGCTACTTCCTATCCACTACCGAGGGAGCGTCAAACATCTTTAGGTGACTGGATGCCGTGGTGAAAGAGATGATAGTGGTTTATTCCTTCCAGCCGCCACGGCGGTCGGTCGGCAATGCCATACACTCTGCGTACAGTACGCCAAGCGGTCTGGTGTACATACCAACTTGAGTTCACAGTCGTTGGGATGATGCGAACCTGAGAAAGAAAAACTGGTTTGCAGGGAGAGCATCAGCCCGGGAGCATCACCTTCCAGCAAGGAACAACGAAATGGTCAATGTTCGGATCGGAGATAGGGTTTAGAAATCTGCGGAGCGGTCTCTATTTTACTTACCAACGCCATTCAGGCTGCCGTGAAGATGTGCTATACGGTTTCGGTCATGACCGGCCTGGGAAAGGTACGAGCAAGATGCTGTAGACCATCCTGTTACTTGACCAGCGCCACAATTCATGTGGTTCCACCAGCAAAACCCATTCAAGCAACCCTTTCAGAGATCCATTTGGCAGTCCGTGGCTATCTTCAAGTTAGCTGGATTAGGTTAGTAAAGAGCCTTTACGGACGTTGCAGGGCAAGGAGGCCATTAGCGACGTCGCGGCGAATATCATCGGGAAGTAAACCATCACTCTGACGGATCAAGGCCACCCGATGTCTGGCACTGTACGGCGCCCGAAGACCCTGCCTCTGACCGCAGCACCCTGGACGCTAGGAAAGGGTCATGCAAGCCTCTGGATTTTGCCGAGTCATAGCGTGGGGATGTTTGAATGTTTCAGAACCCGTGTGGTTGCTGACATGGGCTTGCACGTGCCTCTGTAGCTGGCGGTACAAGGTTGCTCGGGTTACCAACGAGCACTAAGAAAAAATGAGTCAGCTGAGTCATCCCGCTCTGTCATTGTCCGCTGCCTTTTTCGGGAACAAGTCGGGGAATTGTCAATGAGTAGATCAGGAACACGCGACCGTTGCCGGGGATCGCTCGAGTCACTCTGTCAACGATAGCGTGCGTGCCTGGGTCGTGGTACGCACGGCTCGCGGCTCTCATGCAACGGAACGAGCACTTTGTGTAGCACATCAGTAAATCTTCATGCTACTTATCCACACTTGGCACCTACTTACCCACACTTGACAATGCTTGAACCAGCTTGAACCAGCTTGGGCATCATCAGCAAGCAGATAAGTAGCTGCAAGTGCTGTCAAGTGTGGGTAAGTAGCACGAAGATTTACTGATGCACATGGACGCGCACGCAATGGGATGCTCGGATCCACTCCCAGGCTGCGCAAAGTCAATGGCTCTTAATACCTCGTCAGAAGCGCGTCATCCCATGAATCTATTGGCCGAGCAATCTAGCCCTTGTGATGTCCTCCAACCACTCTCAGGTTTCTTCTCCAAAAATTCCTCCTATGGCCGCACGGCCGGGTATCTTATTTTCGGGGTTTTTTTTTGTTGGAAACGTTGCTTGTGCCTTATCGGACGTTTTTCCTCATGGTCACCTCGTACGGCGCCAAAGACCTGGGAGCTAGCGCTGACCCGGAACTAGGTCCCACAGGTTGGTGTTGATTTAATAAATCATGCCATGGAGCGCCTGCACCTTCCGCTGTCCGCGGAAAGGGTGAGCGTCCTGGGGAGCTCTAGGATCACTAATACAGCCAACATTTCGTCAAGTGACGCTCATGGAAGCCTTGGGAACTGGCCATTTGATGGCTGGATCCATCAGAACGCTAACATTGTCAACCCCGAGCTGACCGTAGGCGCTCGGATAGCGTCCGTGCCTCTGGTGGTGGACATGCCACGGCCAGTGGCCACTCTGGGCGGCGTTTCCGTTGAACCGCACGCGATTGCCGATCACGGTGAATGATCGTACTCGCTATCGCACGAGAAGTCCACAGCAACCCACTGCCCGTTCTTGAGTAACGAGAGGTTAGTAGGAAACGCTGCTTGAGGCGGTGCTGAATATGAAGTACATGACTCACACTTTTATCTTACGCCAGCTGGGACACTGGTTCGGTAGGCGAGAGTGTAACGTTTCTGTGAAACGTGAGCGTCAACGCTCTGATTTGAAGGGCACAGGATGCCGGTGTCAAAGGGCACTGTGAGTAACCTGCGGCGAGAACATGGAACCGTGGAATTCTGCCACACTCACACCTCGGTGGCCTGTACAACACCCCTGTCACGGATGGCATCCTGTCCTCTGACTGCCCTAAGCGACGGTTCCTAATAAGTCTGTCTGTGCGTGTTCCACTTGTCTCAGACATTGTTCTGCTTAAACGACGCCGGTGTCACGCGTGTCGAGTCAAGCTGCAACACGCAGCCGCGCCCCAGACGACGCCATTTCTGGAGGGCGCCCTGGCACATCTGCCTGCGCAGCCCAAATGGGCGCTCGGGGTCGCTGGCGCTGTGGGTCCTCCCCGGAACAACTATGACTCACCGCTCGCCCACAAGTGTCTCGCGACCACGACGTGCGAACCTGATGCGGTCTTTGTGGGTGGCCCTGTCGGATGGGGCCGCCCGCGCGCCCGCTTTCTTTCTTTTTCTTTTTTTTTCTTTTTTTTCCTGGGGCGGTGACCTCTTGGCCTGACTCGTGCTCTGGGATTGCGCAAGCGTGAGGCAATGGCCGCGGCCCCGCATTTTTTCGCTGCCAGATAGGGTTGGCCGTATACGGTACGGCATTGCCAACCGGGGGCGGCGCGACTCCGAGTCCGGCTGGAGGATGATGTGGAATGGGACACACAGGGTGAATGCCGTGCGCCAGGCGGACGCGCAAGCCGCCTCACCGCACGGCACGCACACATGACTCACCGCTCGCTCGCCTGTCGACACGGTTGAGATGGTCGCCGCGCAAGACGAGGGGACGGTTCGCTGCGGAGCGCAAGGACATTGTGCTTAGTAAACAGGGGCTGCACTCGGGCCACTCAAATCGATTACGGTGACAAACTATACAAGAGGTTCTGCGGCGAAATGCGGTCTAGGTCGATACAACTTTCCATGTCCAGGTCCAAAAAGAGTCCAAAAAAACAACCCGTGTAAACGATCGCTATCGTACCAATTAAGAGTATGGAAGAGCATACAGCATATACTAACATCAAACTCAAACACGTCAGATAAGAACGAATCAGGAGGGAGTGGAGTCATCGTTGGATGCTGTAGCTCCCGGAGGCACTCTCGGCCACGAGACAATAAGCAGGCCATCACTCGTGGATGCGGATATGGTGCTCATCTGGGCAAAACCATGTTGATATCTGCACAGGATGGACAGCAAGAGCAGCTCACCATCGTGCCCTTTGGAACGTGAAGCACACGTTCGAATCGGCCATACTTGATCTCCTTTGCGGTATACCTCACATCGGTTCCCTGGTCTGAGGGCATCCGAGGCCGCCGTTCCCCAGAAACGAGGAGGACGTCGTCCTTTTCCAGATGCACCCTGATATCCTCGGACTTCATGCCAGGGAGCTCGAGCGTTGCGGTGATCCGTGACGAGGCAGGGTCGTCGCATATTTCAAGTCTGTAAAAGCGCATCAACGGGCTGGACGGAGGGGCAGACGGGTGAGCCTACGCACCTGGGTTTGTATACGAGATTACCTTGGCGCACCCCCCTCTCCAGAGCGACATTCTGCTGGTGTAGGATGTGAAAGACGTATCTCCGAGCCAAGGCACGATCCAAGGCTCGGAATCGATCTTCTTGAGTGTGGTGCGACAGTTTGCGAGTGATGAGTGCGGAGGATGCGACGGTCATGGAAAGCTGTCAAGGGAAGCTGGGCTTTTGAGTCGTCCGACCGAGCCCTGGTTTTATATACGGGGGTGGAACTCGAATCAGGTAAAGGGCCCACTCGCTTAGTCAGCTACGCCTCGGTCAAGTCATCCAAGCCGGAAAATTTCTCACTGCCTGCCCTGTCGGTCGAGCACAGCACGCAAGGCGACGGCGATGCATCGGAGGCTGACGAACCAGTGCATTCGGAATGGCGTGAGGGTTGCAGGGACTCGGTCTAGCCTTGTAGATTAGTGAGCAATTGCCGGCTCTCTCCACAGCGAGCGTGGAAGCGTCGTGGTGGAGCGCAATCCCAGCGGTGGAGTGCGACTCGGTGGTCACGCGTTTGTGAAAAAATCCTCGTGACTAGCCACCGTCACGACTGCGCCACAGCCAGAGCGACCACTTCGTCTTTTGTCGCTTGCCCACGTCATTGACTCCACCATGAGCAAGGTGGTGTTTGGTGCGTGTGCTCGCTCTCTTCGCTCTCGGGCTCATCTTTATGGGACACAGTCGGGAATGTGCCCTACAACATGGGCGAGGAAAGCGTTTTCCCGCTTGCTCTCCATGCCTCGTGGTCTCAACCCTGCACCCACAGGAGCAACTGATCGACGTTTTCAAGTCTGTTGGTCAGGTCGTCGGCTTCAGGTGTGTTTCATGCCGGCCTTTTCACCGGTCTGACGCTGCTTCAGGCTCGTCTTTGACAGGGAGACCGGGAAACCTAGAGGTTACGGATTTTGTGAATTTGCTGGTACATCCAATCCATCCCTTGTCCTGCCATCTTTGACTGTTGTCTGACCCATTCCGACCTGGTCGTGCCCCCGTCGAACCATCCGAATTGGATCTGTCCCCCAAGACCATGAAACTGCTCTTTCGGCTGTGCGAAACCTCAACAACGTCGACGTTGGCGGACGCCCCTTGCGGATTGATTTGGCGGACTCGGACCCGTTTCTCGAAGGCAAGACGACGGTGCGAGGCGAACTCGTAGATGGTAGTGATCCGAGGGGACATTGGCGTGATCGTCACCGCGACCGAGACAGAGACAGAGACCGTGACCGTGATCGCGACAGGGACCATTTTGACCACCACCGAGACCCAAAGGCTCAAGACCCGACCGCGTTTCTGTCATCGCTGCCGACTGGTGTCCCCGTGCCCCCTGGGTCGACTGCATTAGATTGCATTAGTCAGACGCTCGCCACGATGAATCCAGCTCAGTTAGTGGAAGTGTTGGCACAGATGAAGGTGTGCAGCGATTTCCAGAGACATGTCTGAACAGTGTTGTGAATGACGTGCCGGCGACGGATCGATGTCCATTCTTTAGGCATTTGTGATTACACACCCTGAGCAAGCACGGGCGCTGCTGATCGCACATCCGCAGTACGCCTATGCGCTGTTCCAGGCGCTGCTGCTGAACAAGATCGTCGATCAGACTGTCCTGCAGGTACGTACGACGTCATGTCGGCGTAGGACGTCCCGTCTGCCCGGTCGAGCGCTGTTTTTTTGAACGCTTGTTTGCAGCGCATGTTGCAGGCCACCGTGGGCAATGCGGGGCCGTCGGGGCCACTACAGCCGCCCCCATCTCAGATGCCCACGTACCAACAGCCCCCGTCGCTGCACCCGACACCCTCCGTCCTGCCGCCCCAGCTGTCTGTCCCCCCGCCCACGGCGGGTCCGAGCATGTACCAGCAGCCACCGCACATGGCCCCGCAGCACGCCTACTACCGGCCCCCCCCGCCGCTGCCCCCACCTCAGCCGGGGCCCTCTGCGCACGCGTCGCCGCCCGAGCTGAACATGGACCCTGCCCAGCGCGTGCGTGGATAGATGCTGATCGCGCGCGCATCTGGCTTATCGTTGCACAGCAAATGCTGCTCCAGGTGCTGAGTCTGACACAGGATCAGATCAACGGGCTGCCCCCCACGGAACGGGACGCGATCCAAGCGCTGGTGAGGGTCTCGCTGCTCGCCGCTCTTCGGGGCCCTCTGACACAGCATCCGATCACAGCGGAACCAGTTCATGGGCGGAATCACGGCATGAAAAGAGTCTCGGCATCGGGCGGGCTTGGAATTCCACCCCCCCTTTTTTTTTTTCTCCTTGTTCCTCTCTCCGTTCCGTCACGATCGCATTGTCCTGTACCTAAAAAAAGGCGAAAGCTACTCTAAATCTTTTTCTTCAATGCACGAGCCTGTTCTCGAGACGCCGCTCGTGCCTGAGTGCGACCAGTTTGGCCGTGATCTCGTCAAGCGGGACCATCTCGCCCTTGGCCTTTGTGCCGACGTCGTCCCGGTTTCGCACGTTGACGGATCGGCCGTCGAGCTCTTCCTGGCCCACGACTGACACAACAACGTCGGATGAGATCCGCCAGGCACACGGAAAAACGAACACCCACCCAACAGGAAATTGTACTGCGCGATTTCGCCGTTGCGGATCTTTTTCGGAAGCGTGTCGGCCCCATTGTCCACGTCCGCAAACAGGCCCAGCGCCGTCAGCCGCTCGGCAATCTCCTGCGCATACGCTTTCTGCGACCACGTCAGACAGAAGAAAACAGTCCACGTCACGTGACGCACATAGGGCACGGCCACCGGAATCACGAGCACTTGGCGTGGAGACAGCCAAAACGGCCTGCGCAGGTTGTCGAAATGAAGAAGAAGAAAAGACCACAGCATGGACACGCACCACTTGCCGCCGAAATGTTCCGTGATGATCGCAATGAACCGCTCCAGGCTGCCCAGGATGGCACGATGGATCATCACCGGCCTCGACGGCGGCTTGTCAGGGCTCGTCGTCTCCTCCGCAGAACGGTACTTGAGGTTGAACCGCTCCGGCAGCTGAAAGTCGAGCTGGATGGTCGCACACTGGAACGATCTCCGCAGCGCGTCCTTGATGTAGATGTCGATCTTGGGCCCGTAGAACGCACCGTCTCCCGGGTTGATCCTCCACTGGCCAGGGTATCGCTTGTCGAGGGCCTCTTTCAGTTGCTGTCCCATGGACACAGTCAGCATGCGATCCTCGGCACACAACGCGACAGACCGCTTCCGCAACATCCCAAGTCTCGACCGTTCCGAGAAAGTTTTCGGGGCGCGTGGACAGCTCCATGCGAAAATCGAATCCGAACAAGCCATACACGTGCTGCATGAAATCGAACAGCGCCTCGATCTCTGACGTGATCTGCAGCCAGAGTCAGCCCCTCGCAGCGTCTGCTGCTGCGCATCCACCCCTTACCTGTGACGGCATACAAAACACGTGTGTATCGTCTTGCATAAACCGGCGCACGCGGGTCAGCCCCGTCAGGGCACCCGAGGCCTCATTCCGGTGCACGACACCAAATTCGGCCATCCGAATGGGTAGCTCCTTGTAACTCCGGTCCCGGGAGTCAAAGATGAGGCAGTGGCCAGGGCAGTTCATCGGCTTCAGGGCCCACTTCTCCTTCTCAATGTCCAGCGTGAACATGTCATCCTTGTAGTTTTGCCAGTGTCCCGAGGTCTCCCACAGCTTTGCGTTGTACATGTTGGGCGAGATGACTAGCGACGGTGCAATGAGCCGTGTGAACCACGCTCGACCAGACGCTCACCTTCCTGGTAGCCGCGCTTCACGTACTCTGACTGCGTCCGACGACCGTCAGCGCCTTGTGCGACCAGCCCAAAAAGGTGCGCACCCTCATCAACTCGAGCAGCGTGTTGTAAATCCGGGTACCGTGCGGCAAGAAGAAACAGCTCCCGGGGCTGAGATCGTTGAAAAAGAACAGCTCTTGTTCCTGGAATGTGGGGTAAAAACAAATACATCTCCCAATCTCTCGATCGAATCTTACCCTGCCAATTTTGCGGTGATCCCGTTTGGCGGCCTCGGCCAAAAACGCTTTGTAATCCGACAACTGTTTCTTGTCTGGGAAGGAGATGCCGTACACGCGCTGTAGCGAGTCGTTTTTTGCATCCCCTAAAAAGTAGGACGCCGAGTTCTACAGACGTCGCTCAGTCGTCCCCCCCCCAAAAAAAAAGGGAAAGAAACGCAGACCTTGGTGACCATGAACGCCTTGATCTTGCCCGTGTGAGGAACGTGGGGCCCGACGCACAAATCAACCATTGGCCCGCAACGGTAAACGGTCGTAGACGATCCGTCGGGAATCTTGGTCTCGATCAGGTATTTCTTGTACTTGTTGTACTGTCCCCAGCGGTCAGCCCTCCGCAACACGCGCGACCATTCCGTCGTCGACGCACGCTAAACATCTCCAAGAGGTCTTTCTTTGAGACGAGCAGTCGCTCAAACTTTTGCTTCTCTTTCATCGCAACCTCGGCCAGCTTTTCTAGCGCAGGGTAGTCCGTGTTCGTGACAACCCTGGCATCCCCACTCAGCTACACTCACGGACAAGATGCGCAGCAGACGACGCACCTCTCGTTGATCGCCATCTCGTAAAAGAATCCGTCGTCCGTCGGGGGTCCGATGCAAAGATGACATCCATAATGTCTCTCCGCAGCCTCTCCGAGAACGTGTGCCGACGAGTGCCAAAACACGCGTTTACCTTGAACCCCCCCAGAAGTCGACGCGGGATCAGTTTCACACCAAATCCCGCGCAGAGCCAAGCGTCGAAGCGCCCTCACCTTCTGGATGCTCGAAGTCCAGCAATTCAAGCTTGCAGGAACGTTCGAGCGGTCGTTCTAGATCCCAGAGCACGTCGTCCACCTTTTTTTTTTTTGGTCCCGTCACGGTCAACCCCAAAACCAAAGAGAGAGGGAAAAGAGTCACCTTGGCGATCACGACGCGTTCCGAGAGGCTCTTGGAGACCTCCTTGGCAACGTCCAGCGGACTCGTCTCCCAACTCGTTCCCGTGCGCTCAGATCCGTCCGGCAGGACGATGGTGATCGTCTCCCTCGGTTGCGCTACGAACGTCCGAGTCACCGTCAGCGTCCACAAAACAAGACGAAAAAACAAAAACAAAAAAGAAGAGGTGCATGCCTTTCACGAACGCGTCGTGCTCGGCACGCAGCCGTTCAAACAGTTGGATCCGCTGGTCAATGTATTCAGGCGGTGGTTGAAGCTGTCCGACGGCACGTCCTCGCGTCATCGGAACCATCGACAGCGTATCACGGCGACGACGCACCTCGAGTGGGTACTGCGAATCTGCGCCACTCTGGGCCTTGTCCTTCTTCTCCTTTGGTTGCTGTTTCTTGCCTTGCCCCGAACTCGAGTGCGGACCGTTTGGGAGCGCGGTCGGCTGGGAAGACGATGCGACGGATGACATCGAGCGTGGATGTCTGCGTGGGGTGAAAACAATAGAGCTGCCTAGACGGAGGTGGTGATGATGGTACAGGGCACGATACGACCTGTGCGCGGGCAATCGTAACATCCGACTGACTCGATATCTCTCTGACTTGGTCGAGTCTACTTTTGGACGTAGCGAAAAAAAATAATCAAAAACGCTATTCCCACTTTGATTACGGCAAGGGATGAGATAAGATGCTATTCGCCAGACCCGACCCGCCACACCTTGAGCACACCTGCCCGGTCCCCACTCACAACCCCACCTCGAAACGGGGAATCGATGCACGCCAGAGCCGTAATGATATCCTGATGCGACTTGAGCAAGTTCTGCTGGTGATGCGTAATCATCGACATCCGCTGCGGTGCCCGATTGTTCTGGTTTGTTGCGTTCGGTGATTGCACCCATGTCTCGACATAACTCGTCACCGCACCGTTTGAAGAGCGGACCGTGCTAACGACGCGAGTCAGCACAGCACCCCAACATGAAGACTCGTCTCGTGCACCTATAACTTGGTCGCTCGTGTTCGGGCTCAGAGCTCACCAGCACCGACGTTCGCTCGATCTTGCTCAAATCCCACAGCCTCACCCGCCGGTCTTCCGATCCACTCACCACGAACCCTCGATTCCGACTCGGGCTCGGCACGTCAGACGACAGATCCACAATTTCGGAACGGTACATCCCAGGGTGGCCTCCAAAATCCAGCCCCACAACCAGTGCACGGACGTCGGGCGACGGCGCAGGCAACGAATCGTCCCGCTGCATGCTTTGTGATGGCCCACGATCCCGTCGCGGAAATCCGGAATTGGGATAGGCTGCTCCACCTGGGTAGCGCGAGTTCACGAACGCGGCGATGGCAGCGGCCGGGCTTTGCTCTGCTTCAGCGCCTGTTTGCTCCTCGGGTTCTGGTGTCGGTTCCGACACTGACGTCGTCGTTCGCATGACAAAGCGCTCCACCAACACCGTCTTCTCGATGTCCCACACCTCGATCAACGTCGACGGTGTTGGCTCTGGGTTGCCTTTCCACGTCTCCACCGCAACCATCACCCAACGCCCCTTGCCCTTTGTGGGATGTACAGCGCACTGGTGCACCCGTGCCGTTCGGCCAGCACCAGACCGACCCACTTGCCAACTCTTGAGCAGCAATCCGAACCGCTTGTCCCAAAGCGAGAGCACCCCGGACGATGTTCCCACAAGTATCCACGTTCGCTTTCGGTCCATACACATGCACGCGATCGAGCCAAAGTGGCGGGGGTTCTCCAACCGCTGCAGCACGCGCATCGTCCGTAGATCCAGTGTGATGACCACCGAATGCGTAGTCGCATACACCAAGTTCGACGCGACATCTAAGCCAACCGTTCAGTACATTTACTACGACCCACAAAAAACGCGCACCGGTGTTGAAGTGAGACATGCATGTGACGTACTCTCCCGGCGAGTCGACCCTGTGTTCTCGTACGGCCGACAGCCTGCCATACTTGGGCAGTGGTCCCGACTGGTTCACGTGCACGCGCACAACATGTACGCTCCCGTCCTCTGCCGCACTCGCAAAACAGTGTACGCCCTCGATGATACACAGGCTCTTGACGCGCGCATGGTGCTGTGTGTATGTATGCCGCGGTTTACTCGTCACGCTTCGCTCCAACCGTGCCGTGTCCCAGATCTTGACGCTCCCGTCGTCCGAGGCCGACACAAAGAACGAGTGGTCGGGGGCGACAGCGAGCCCGGTGATGCAATCCGTGTGGGAATGGAGGTGGGCGACGAGCGTGGCTTCGACGCGGCGGTTGCTGTTGTCTCGGGCAATGAAGCTCTGGCGTGCCGCGTTCCGCCGACGAACTGGTCCCTCGTGCACGCGAGGACCGAAATCGTGTTGTAGCTCACGGCTGTTGTCCAGATAGAGGTTCTCGAGCAGGTTGCTGATCCCCACTTCCTGACCATCTGTGCAGCCATGCGTTAACATGTAAAGACGATGGGACGCGATGTACACACCATATGTGGACATTGGCTGGAGAGACGTGACGCGCGATCGAAACATCTGGGTCTGTCGAGCTGGACCCGCCGTCGCGATCGGCGAGGATCTCCCTGAGCGCTCTGGCGATCCCTCTGAGCGTATGCGTGAAGGTGCTTCCAGAACCCCGAGAGCGTTTGCGTTGGACGAGCCTATGGCAGGTGCAGCCTTTTGCCCATCTGTGCTCCCAATCTGGAGTCTATGCGGCGCAGGAAGGGCTGATGAGTTTGTTGTTGACACAATTGATTCAGTCGGACTGTTAGGACGGTCGTGAGACGGGGGTGGGTTCGAAGGGACGAGCGTAGACCCGGTAGCTCCTGGAAGCGAAGACGATTGCGCTTGTGCAGTGGCAGCATATCCTGCCCGCTCGCGCGCTGCAATGGCGAGATTGAGAGAACTAGAGCTACCCATCGTGGCGAGACGCCGCCGCAGCTCGTCAAACGCGGGTGTGTTTGGGGGGCGGTCGATGCTGGCCGCCCGGCTCATCCGGGGCGTACCGAGTCGGGCCAACACATCGCTCGAGTGGCGGGAAGAACGCGAGAAGTCGGTGGAAGCACGCGACTTGAGGAAGACGGTCTGAGGAACGACGGAAAGTTTCTGGAGCTCAACGTGCCCGGTCGTGCGAACTATCTTTTCGTAGTCGGGTTCTAACCGCAAGCGAGAAGCAAAGCTACGACGCTCGCATGGGTACCGGTCACACGGACATACATCGCCTGGAACGCACCTCGACGCGTTGTTGGCGAGTTTGAGAATGTAATCGCGCATCGCGACGAGTTTTGCCTCGTCAGAGGCAGTCATACCTAGGTTCTGCAGTTTCGACCATTGCACTTCATCCCTGTCCTTTGATGAGAGACGAAACCTGAATGGGGAAGCACTTACTCCTCGGTCTTGGTCTGCTTCGACGCGTTGCTGGTTCCTACCTTGCGCATGGACACGATACTCTCTCGCGGAGACTCGACCTTGGTTGCAGGTCGTCGTTGACTTCGCCAGAACGTTGTCCGCTCTGCTTTCGTGGCCCATTGGATCGCGCCGTCGAAAACAGGACGGGGAAGCTGTAGGACGTAAGCTTACTGTTCAGCCATGTCCAGTCACGCTACATACGGGTGACTTCATAGCCGTCAACAAACCTTGTTCGTCTATCTCCCTCACGTCTGAACGCAGAATGTGGCGCAAGGAGGGGTACAGGATGCACCACACATCGCTCGGTTGGAGATGCTTCGCCGCGGAGGCGATGAAAGCAGCCGCTCCTGGTCACGGGTGCGTCGGCACATGTAGAACTGAAAGAGCTGAAAGGCAAAAGGCAACGAACCTTGCCGTATCCAAACGTTGGGATGATAAAAGAAGCACAGGGTCGCACTCATGAGTTCCCACATGCGCATCTTTTGGAAAAGTCCGAGCTCGCAGAGACTGGTGAGCGCAGACAAGACGCGCGCAACGACACTCTCTTCGACGTCTGCGCTGGTCAGTACACCAATGCCTGCAGCAAGAAGGTACACACTACCTGAGAGCGCTTGTACCATCAGCGGCAGTATATACTCGTCCACGCTCCGTCCGCCTGCACAGGCAGCGACGTCGACGATGCTCTCAAAGAATGCTTGTCGGAGCAACCAGTCCCGGTCATTGAGATACGTGATCATGTGACTCAGAATGACGTCGTTGGTCTTTTGCCGACCCAAGAAAATGCAGAGCGCGCTGACGTTGTGTAGGACGGCACGTTTCACGACAGGCGAGGGATCCATGAGGAGTGTGGCGAGCTGTTCTTGGATGGACAGATGCAGGTCGTATAGAGATGCGTCGTAAGACATCTGGGACCAGGGGTCAATAGGGTCGCCGGTGGTTGCGCGCAGAGGGTGTGACGCACTTCAAAGTGGACCTCGTCGTACTCGTGCTTGTCGTTCTTCATCCCGGGAGAGACGCCATGGGTTTTGAGTGCCGTGCCCATTTCAAGATAACGAAGTGCCGTGTCTGCGAGGGGGGCGATGCACTGGGCATATGTCGCGCGCACGGAGACTTGTGCATCCTGAACGAGGTAGCGAACGTTTGGGATAATGTACTCGGGAAATATGGAGGCGTTCGATGGTGTGATCACGGTCACCCTCATCAACTGTGGGCACGTTCAGCACGTGAAGTGTCGACAAGGGTACGAGACTGACAATTTGCATGAGCGTTCTGACGGCAGCGGTTCGCACGACGGCAGCCTCGTCTCGTAACAGCTCTACGACGTATGGAACGGCGCGATCCAGCTTGGACTCGTCGGTGAGGTGGGTACAAAGAGCCAAGAGAATGTCGAGCGCACGGATGCGGGATGAAGGCAGCGAGCAGTTTCTAATGTTTGCGAGGACGACGGAGAGAAGGATGAGGGCAGGACCGTCCTCTGCGGGGGTTGGGCGCGGTGAGGGCGTGTAGGATGGGATTTGCAACGACACCGGAAGGATGTCCTGAGCTGTACTGTCAGCCAAGGACGCGGGAGGACAAAAGGAGAGGGGACCTGATGCAGTTCGACCGAGGAGAGGACGGGTGTGTCGTAGTCTACCGTCACGTCTGCGCGGTCGAGGGGCTGTGGCGAGAAGAGGTAGGGCTCGACGGAAGCGTAATCCTCCCAAATCCGGACTATGCGGTGATCGCTGTCGCTGGGAAGAGCCTCGCCCGGGGGTGCGCTGGTGGGGATATCCTTGCCCTTGACGACGTTGGGGGGTAACGGGGTCGCCGAGGGAGGGGCGGCGGCGGAAGTAGACGAGGGAAAGGGAAACACGGTTGCACGTTCGCTGATGGAGGCGACGTACTCGTGCAGAAAGGAATAGAACGCGTCGGGCAAGACGTCACCGCGGGCGCCGGCCAAGACGGCGTCAAAGGTGGGACGCGACGAGGGGTCGAGGGAGATCATTTGTTGAATCATGGACTGTGGACGTCAGCCTGGCGGGATGGCGGGGATGGGCAACACGCACGCGGATGCCCTGGTCGTCGACGGGGGCGAGCTGGGCGTCGAGGGAGTACTCGCCTTCGCGGTACTTGAAGAGCTGGCTGAGGGAGAAGAGGGGTGCGCCCTCGAGGAACATTTCGGCGATGACGCAGCCGGCGCTGAACACGTCCAT
>JBBPTT010000430.1:0-24908 GCA_038094175.1 Boletellus aff. lepidospora
GAGCCCGTGGCGGGTCAGCGTGGTCGACCTGGCGGGGGCGCGCACACACCTGCGCGTGGGCCTGCGCCTCGTCCGAGTCTTGGGCGTACCACTGCATGTCGGCGACGATGTCCAAGAGAGGGGCCTCGTCTGGGTGGCGTGAGAAAGTCACCGACGACGATGATATCCGTTCGCAAACGGTCGCGCGAGGAGGCGGCGGTGACCCAGCGCAAGTTCTTCAAGAAGACGGCGCGGGGGAGGGTCGTCAAAGGTGCGCAGGACCGTCGCCGCTGACCAGCCATCGTCGACCTGAACTTGCGCCAGTCATCCGGGAGCGCTACCTGCGCGATGACATCTACTGCGGCATCGTCGCCTGTCGCGTCTGCACCGGGGCCGTCCATCCCGTCCTGCCCCACGCAGGCGAGGCCACCCACAGGCACTTTACCGCCGGGCACTATGTCCTCCCAGACACCAACGTTTTTCTCTCACAGGTCTGTTTCCCCCTCCTTGCTGGATCTCTTACTGACTATTGACCACTCCAGATGGATCTGATCGAGTCTCCCACCTTCACTCCTCCCATCATCCTTCTGCAGACCGTCTTGGAGGAAGTCCGACACAGATCCCTCCCCTTGTACAATCGCCTCAAGGCCCTCGTCAAGGCAGACGACAAGAAAATTTGGGTGTTTTACAACGAGTTTCGAACGTTCGTATTCTCCTCATCGCCTTTCCCTCGCTCTCCTCCACTCTTGTGCAGCGAAACCGCAGTCGTAACTGAGGAAAACGAGACGCCAAACGATCGCAACGACAGGGGTACGGTCGTGCTCGTCTTCGAAACAGCCCCAATCAAACCTATGTTCACAGGCATCCGCAGAGGCGCACAGTGGTACAATACCCACATTTCACTCGCGCGTCCCCCCATCCGTGGTCAAACGCGCAATATCACCCACGTCATCCTTCTCACCGATGACGCTGCTAACCGACAAAAAGCCGAGGCTGAAAGCGTGCCCACCGCCTCAAGTACCCCTCTCCCGCCGTTGTCCGTTTCTCGCTTACATCTTCTTTGAATAGTCCGCAAGTACGTCGAGGGAATGCAGGATGCCGAAAAACTATTGGACTTGCTCTCCGCCACGGGCACGGATGACATCCGGCAGACTAGGGCCGGAACATCCACTCGGACTGCCCTCTATTCCAACGTATGTTCCATATCATTCAACAGAGGACCGCATTCATGCCTTACGATTAGTACCTTTCTACCGCTACACTCCTGGTCGGTGTCAAAGCAGGAGAGCTCCACCAAGGTCACTTTAATGCCAACCAATACAATTATCTCGAGGTCCGTCGAGTCTTGCAGTCGACCTAGTCCTGTGACACCGGTTCTTCTAGGCTACTGTATCCGTTCCAGCTTTCACGAAACCTATCCTTTTGGTTGGTAGGGAAAACATGAATCGTGCCGTTCATGGGGATGTCGTCGTCGTCCAAGTGTTTGATGAGAGCGAATGGAAGGCCCCGACTGACGAGCTGGTTGACCAAGAGGGTATGTCTTCCGCTCTCAGTCTTGTCGTTCTCGGATACCCACGATCGTCTTTAGCAACCCTCAAGAACGATAATGCGGAAGACTCGGAAGAAGAGTCCGATGGGGATGAATTCAAACTTCGCGAAGAAACGAGAGCGCTCAGATCAGTTCACGCCAAAAAGGATTCCGCCGAGAAGCAACCCACCGGACGGATCGTCGGAATCATCAAGCGCAACTGGCGCGCGTACGTATCCGGCTTTGCATTCTCGTTCCTCGTTGTCACTCTTCTTCCCCCAGATACGTGTGCCATCTTGACACCACCTCCCTTCCATCCACAGCCTCGACTTCCTTCTCTACCCAGACTGTCTTTGCCTTGCCGCTTTCCCGACTACTCCCTCGCATCCGACTTCGAACTCGTCAAGCTCCCGCCCTCCTCGGACAAAAGATTCTTGTTTCCATCGACCGATGGGATGCGGACTCGCGATATCCCGAGGGCCACTTGGTTCGTGCACTTGGAAAAACAGAGGATAAGGAAACGGAGCAAGAAAGTTTGTTGTTGGAGTTTGAAGTACCGTACCGGCCGTTCGGGAAAGCCATTTTGGATTGCTTGCCGCCCGAGGGTGACCAGTGGGTCGTCCCACCAAAGCACACGACTGATCCGGTATGGAGGGATAGGGTCGACCTGAGGGACTTGGATATCTGTAGTATTGATCCACCAGGTGAGGGCTTCTCCTTGCACAAGACGGGTTCATGCGTGATACGCTTTACAGGCTGTCAAGATATTGACGATGCCTTGCATGCTCGCCGGCTCCCTAGTGGGCACATTGAAGCTGGTGTCCGTGAGTACCAGTGGACCAAGCTCATCAACGAACCTGACAGTCGTCTAAAGACATTGCGGATGTTTCCCATTTCGTCCATCAGAATACCCCCATGGATAGTGAAGCTGCGGCACGCGGGACGACCGTGTACCTGGTGGACAAGCGTATTGACATGTTACCAGCGCTTCTAGGCACAAATCTTTGCTCTCTTCGACCACACGTTGAAAGATTGGCATTTAGTGTGATTTGGGTTGGTCTCTCTGACCGTCCTCTCACGCGGACGGCGACTAACGACGAAATTTAGCAACTTACTGAAGATGCAGACATTATCGACGTCAAGTTTACAAAGTCAGTGATTGCTTCAAAAGGGGCCTTTGAGTACGAGGAAGCACAGATTCGCAAGGACGACCCGTGAGCGACCTCTTTGGTGCATACACTTTATGCTTAGCTTGACCTCACAAGAAACCGTAATGACTCGATCACGCAATCTATCCGCCTCCTCAACGCTCTTGCCATCAAGCTCAAGGCACGACGTATGGCAGCTGGCGCATTGAACCTCGCATCACCCGAAGTGAAGATTCATCTTGGATCTGCCGAATCGTCTGATCCGATCGACGTCGAGCAAAAAGAACTGCGAGAGACGAATAGCTTGGTGGAAGAGTTCATGTTGCTCGCCAATGTGAGCGTAGCCAAGAAAATCGACGAAGTGTTTCCACAGACTGCCGTATTGAGGTACGTTGTGTCACTTGGCCTGTTAGTGATGTGATCCTGATGTTCGCCCTTTGATAAGACGCCATTTGCCCCCTCCAAAGACGAGCTTTGAGAAGCTCCAGGACGTACTTTTGAAACGCAAGGGGTTCAAACTCGACGTCTCGAGTTCGGGAGCACTCGCCACCTCGCTAGACAAATGCGTCGTCCGTCCTCGGTCCCTATACTCTCTGCATCACTTCCTCATGACAGACTCAGGTTCCGTCAACACCGGCTTTTAATACGCTCGTTCGTATCATGGCGACAAGATGCATGCTTCCTGCCGAGTACTTCTGCTCTGGGAGTGTGTCTAGAGATACGTTTGGACACTATGGTCTCGCCAGCCCCATTTACACACATTTCACGAGTCCGATCAGGAGGTATGCTGGTACGTACCTCTGACAACCTCCCCGGCCCCCGACAGCTGAGCACGGCCAATCAAACACCCACAGACATTCTCGTGCATCGCCAACTCGCCGCTGCGATATCACATACCCCGCTGCACGCTTCGCTGCACTCTAAATCTAACGTGGAGCGCGTCATGGACGTGATCAACCGACGGCATCGCATGGCTCAAATGGCAGGACGCGCTAGCGTCGAATTCTACGTCGGCTTGGCCCTCAAAGGCCGCGCTGAGGCACTCGTCAAAGGAGAGAACGGTCGCGCAGGACGAGAAATCACCGAGGACGCGTTCGTCATACGGACGTTTCGGAACGGCGTGGGGGTGTTCGTGTTTCAGTGCGTAATGCCACTTCCCTCCCCTCGTGGGGGGGGGAATCATTCGTTTTTTTCGCTTTGGCTCACCCTGTCGTAGGCTTGGACTGGAAGGTCTCGTGACGTTCAAACGCGACGTCCAGTTTGACGCGGACAATTACACGGTCTTGGTGCCGTCGACGGCAGACGGGGCCAAGGACGCTGCGCCGGTGGCAATATCTGTGTTCGATAAAGTCAAGGTTAGGATCGAAGTAGAGAAGGACAAGAACACACAACGCGGACGCGTGAGGATGACGCTCGTGAGCCCTGTTGATTCGAAGGGGCTGTAGGTTAGCACGAGTGGAACATCATTGGATCAGCCCGTAAACCACACGGATATGCTCCTTTGATGCGATCGATTTCGCGAGGAGACGAATGAATGTTGCAACAAGAAAACATGGTAATAAATTAGTAGAGCACACGCCAACTACACGCAACCCAAAAAAAACGGCGCGAACGGTATTCCTGAATGATACATCTTAATTACCGGGCCAGTCTGGCAGACCCTTCACCGCAGCATTGCACGACTCTCGTACACGTCGCTTACTCGCCAGATCGCCCGAGTGTCTATAACTGTTGAACACCTCGTACAGCTGAAAGGTGGACGCGGCGACAGTGTCTAACGAGACGCAATCAGGCACCATCGACAACATGGCATTGCACGACACACCAAAATGATTGTTCGCATCCTTGAGCACCTACAAAATGTCGATATATCATGAGCACACCCACGCAACGACAACGCATGCCCATGAATGGGGAGTAAAAAGGGTCCATACCTGCTTCCAACCCTCGAGTTGACTGTTATATCCGAACGCAGGGTCAGGGCTAAACAGGCCTGGATCCGTATGGCCACCATACTGCCGTACGATGTTCTCCGCCTGCCGCTTGCGCCCAGACCATGCCTCTTTGAGCGCGTCGCAGGCATTGAGGAGCTGTTTCCAGCTGTAAGCGTCCCAAGCCTCGAGTTCCGACTTGTGGGTGCGAATCAGGTCGCGGGGATGCGAGATACCCCCAGGGCCCGTGCCGGAGGTCCCCGTGCCCTGGTTGGTGGGGGTCTGGGCCTGACGCTGGGGCGGCTGCTGCTGCTGCGTGTAGGGGTCAAACTCGGCAAGATAGCTCGGCGCGGCGTTGGTCGCCTGCGAGGGATAACCGCCGCCGCCAGGATACGGGTAGTTGCCAGTCGGATTGGGGTATGGCTGTGTCAATTGCTGTGCGAACCCGGGCGCTGGTTGGAAAGTGCCGATGTTGGTGAGTTGGGGGCCCAGTTGTCTGTCAGTACGTCAGGCAGAGAGAGAGACTGGATGAGATGAGGCGGCAAGATGGATGGCGTGCAGTGGACGTACCCTTGGGCTGGGTACTGAGAGAGGTAGGGCGTCGAGGCAAACTGGCCCTGGGGCGATATCGCCTGTGGAAGCGCCTGGTACGGTCCGCCGGGGCCATAGGGTTGAGGTGGATATTGCTGAAGTTGCGGCGGATACTGCTGGGGCTGATTTGGGTGCCCGTTTGAAGGGTATCCGGACTGGAAGGAGGAGGCGTTGAGGGCCGGGAAGCGCGCATGGGCGGTGTTGGGGTCTTCTACAAACGGATTGTTGGACAGCGCCGGTGGACTAGCGGCGCCATAGTGATTGGCGTACATGGTCGAGGACAAGATTTGGCCGTCATCACCACACCCAACAGATACACTGTATTATGTAATACACCAGTCCCTTGTCTATGGTCCCGAGTCTACTTCGGTCGTAAATACAAGACAAACGCCATCGTCCCCCGCGCTCACCACCACACTGCCCTGCAGCCCAAGCGACGCACCGAGAACTGGTTCGCGATGACCGGTGTGCTCCTTGATCAGCGCTCCCGTTCGAACATCCCACGTCTTCAGCGTCTTGTCTGCTGAGGCAGTGACGATCAAATGGCCCTTTGGTGCTGGGTGGGCCAACACGCTCGTGATCGTGTCCTATAGGCGCACATCAAACACTGCGTTGGCAGAGCCTGATCAAACTGACCTGATGCTCCAAAGTCGCACGTAGACGCGTCGTGCCAACGTCCCAGATGCACACTTTACCATCCGTCCCGCCAGTTACAACAACCCCGGGACCACTTGCCGTCCCAGATAGGTCAATAAACCGAACTGCTTCGATGCTTTCCCCTTCAGCGTGTCCCCCAAGCGCCCCTACGACCTCCCCTTTGCTCAGACTTACGACCCGAATGCTTCCAGAGGTCCCTCCTACAACTGCCAGTGTCGAGGAAAAATTAACCGCCAAAGACGTGATACCGTCCAAGTCGAAGCGAGCATCCTGTCGGGTAAGCTTGAAAATGGGAATCGAGGAACGCGGATCCCAGTAGATCAGAGTCCCGTCGGCGCATGCCGTTATTATCCGTTTACCTGGACAATGCACATCACAAGAAGCTCGAGACCATCAGGATGTGTAGGTTTACGCACCATCGGGGGTGAACTCGCCGCACTGAACTGGACCAGTGTGGCCTGCAAATACCTGCATCGTGTTTCCCGACGGCACTGTCTCAAGTGGTGAGCACGATGGTGGCTTCGTGACATTGCACTCTCACATTGCCATAACCATACTGTGGAGTCGTTTGATCCCGCCAGGAGAACTGTTCCCTTTGGATGCCACCGCAACCACTAGGTCGTCATCAGTGCTGTATTACAAAGGGCTCAAGTGGGACACACACCATCACTTCGTCTGCCCCCTGAAGTTCGGTGAGAAACCCCCAGGTTCTATAGTCCTGTTTCCCGACTCTTCTCCACACCCTGACCTTGCCATCCATTCCGCCTGTCGCAATCATTTCCCCGTCGGTGCTGAACGCTGTATTCGATACGCTATCTGTATGCCCCGTGAGCTTGACGATGACTTCGCCGTCGGTAATGTCCCATATGTATCCAAGGTCATCCTCGCCTCCCGATGCAGCAAGAGGCTCCGTAGGATGACACGAGACCGTAAATACGGACCCATTGTGGTTCGGAAAATGTTGAAGGGAATTGTTTTGGATCTCGCTATCTGTGGGTAGGTCGCCTACATGGGCGGCGCCTTCGTCGTCATCGTCCATCGGTTGATCGCCATCGTCTTGGATCACTGCATAGACCTCGTCTTCGCCGATAAATGCTTCTTCGTGTTGCTCTGCGGTATCGTCTTGTTCTATCTCACCGGGTGCCATTTCGCTGGGTATCGGTTGTGGTCTTGTGATGAGAAATCACTCGGGTTATCACGACGCTGACTAAGCCCTCTCATATTATTACTCCACGTCAGTCGGGATATTCCCTGGACAACCATCATGAGGTTTTCCGTCTCACTGCTCTTTGCCGGTTTGTTGGCAGGTGTTTCTGCCTCGAATGTATTGGAACTTGGCCCAAGCACCTTTGATTCCGTGATTGGAAAGGGAAGGTCTGGCCTTGTGGAATTGTGAGTTCATGTGCTCCTTCAACGACAGCTCATGTTCACGCGCAACTCCAGTTTTGCACCGTGGTGGTGAGTTTGAATGTACTCCATTCATTGCCCGCTCATTGTCGTGTGGTTTGTCAGCGGTCACTGCAAAGCATGTCATTTCTTCCTTGTCGCGTCATCCCTATATGAATAACGTTTCTATTCTCATCTCAGAACCTTGCACCAATTTACGAACAGCTTGCGGATGCATTCTCGCATGCAAAAGACAAAGTCGTGATTGCCAAGTTAGACGCTGATGGTGAGGGTCGGCCTGTTGCTCAAGAGTACGGTGTCACTGGCTACCCCAGTGAGTGACTCACCCTGTGCATTGGCGACTTATTTGCCTCATTGTTCGTCTTAGCTCTCAAGTGGTTTGACGCCCAAGGTAACGTCGAGAGCTACGAGGGTGGACGTGACCTTGATGCCCTTGCTTCATTGTGCGCGAACGCGTCCCTGATTACTGGAACTAATTCGTTATTGACGATTTTCTAGTGTTACAACAAAGTCTGGGGTTAAATCGAATATTAAACCGCCACCGCCACCTGCAACTTTGATCTTGGATGCACACACCTTTGATGACGTTGCATTGGTACGTGTGATCGGCGCACTGAATTTGCTTCGTACTCAGAAACGTCCAGGACGAAACGAAGGATGTTCTTGTCGCCTTTACTGCCCCTTGGTGTGGGCACTGCAAGAACCTCAAACCGATATATGAAGAGGGTGAGTTGGTGTTCGTTTGTGTGCCTACCTCGTCTGAGTGACTTGTAGTTGCCAAGGATTTCAAACCTGACGGCAACGTGTGTCCTGTATGAATGATCCGCTCTCCATGACCTGATGTGCCATCCAGTGCATTGTGGCTAACATCGATGCTGATGCTGCGCTGAACAAGGAGATCGCGGGTCGTTACGACGTCGCATCCTATCCCACTATCAAGTTTTTCCCTCGCGGTGGGAAGGAGGTCGAGAGCTACGAGGGTGCACGCTCTGAGCAGGCGTTTGTCACCTTCCTTAACGAGCGATGTGGTACTCATCGGGCTGTTGGCGGTGGTCTCAATGATGAGGTAAGTGGGTTCCCTCTCAAACTTTGTGCCAAGGTTCGATGTGTGCAGGCCGGACGTTTAGCGGCCCTTGATGCGGTCGCTCAAAAGTTCCTTGCGGCTGCTGGGGATGCTCGCGAAGTGATCTACGAGGAAGCCAAGGCCTTGCCAGAATCCCTCGGTGCCACGTCGAACCATTATCTGCGAGTGATGGAAAAGATTGTCAACACCGGCGAGGCGTACGTTGAAAAGGAATCTCGACGGTGAGTGTGGGCCCGTGTGGGCTTTTGTGGGTACTTCCGCGGACCCTGACGTGCGCGCCGTGCCGCTAGGCTCGCATCAATCCTAAGCAAACGTACGCTGGCACCTGCCAAATTGGACGAGATCAAAATCAAAGCCAACATTCTTGGCGCATTCGTACTCGAGAAGTTGGAGCCTGTTATTGGCCGGGACAGAGACGAGCTGTGATGTCTGAATCGTCGCATCCAGCGTAGATAACGGCGACGTTTGTTGCTAGTCTGGAGACCCCGCCAATATGATGACTGTGCATGCCCACGAGAACGCAGACACGAGGCAAGGACGTGATGCAGGCACGCACGAAGATAGTAGCCGGACCATGGCCTCATGCCCACTCATCGATTGCGCCTTGGTCACAGGGGGACTTAGGGTTATTAAAGGGCGAGGCGACGTCAACACGAACGTCGAGGACAACAAATAGCGGGATTCGTCCAGCCACGCCAGACCCTGACCCGCTCACTTTTTGCAAGCATGCTCGACTCTGATGTCGATGAGCTATTCATCCCCTCCACGCCCACTGATATCGCTGGCTCGTCTTCTGACACGCAGCAGACAGTCCCGCTCCCCATTAGGGGCAGATCAAGCATGCTGGACATCCCTCGACCGCTGCGCGTGGTCCGCTTTTCGATGCACAAGAAACGCTGGTCACAGACATCCAACTGCGCAAGAGGCATCAAGGAGCCTCTTCCCTCGTCCCTGCGTCTTCTGACGTGGAACGTCGACTTTGCGTCGAGGAACTCCAAACAGCGGCTTTCTGCCGCCCTCGAGTACATCCGACAGGATGTGTTCGAATGCAAGACGGCAAGCGAACGCCCCGAGCCGTGCTGCATTCTGCTGCAAGAGGTGTCCAACCTTGCGTTCCCGCTCATCCTCGCCAATGAATGGGTGCGACGATGCTTTCTCGTTGTACCCTCGTCAGCGGAGAAATGGCCGCACGATGCGACGTACGGCAATGTGACGCTCGTCTCGCGGACGGTGCCCGTCTGCGGGGCGTTCACGATCGACTTTAGCAACTCAGAGATGGGGCGGAATGCACTATTCGTGGACGCCAAGCTGGCGGTGCCAGCACCACGACACGCGCCACGCCTGTCGGACGGGATCGTGCAGGTGCGGATTGCCAACACGCACTTGGAGTCGCTTCCGCGTGGGGCACGGGCACGGCCGGAACAGTTGCGGCTTATCGCCGAGTCGTTGCGGGAGTACGACCTGCACGGAGGGGTCGTGGGGGGTGACATGAACGCGATCGGGCCTTCGGACTTGAGGATCGCGGAGGACTTAGGGCTGCTGGATGCGTGGCGGGGATCGGACGAGGACGAGGAGGGGTTTACGTGGGGGTACCAGCCGCCATGCGAGCACCCTCCGGGGCGGCTGGACAAGCTGCTGTGGGTTGCGCGCGGGGGGATGGAGGTGGAGGAGCCGGCGCGGGTGGGCGTTGGCGTCAAGATTGGGGCGGAGTGGGTCAGCGACCACTTTGGCCTGCTCACCAACGTGCATGTCGTCCGCCAGGATTAATTTTAGTACCCGCCGTTGCCGTGATTACACCGAGGTCGGCCAACCGCAGCGTGACGTAACAAATTCAGGCGGCGATATAAACATGCGACGGTTGTTAATTCGCTTGAAATTCCCCAGCTTGTTTTCCGTCTTCCACCTCCTCCCATACCAACATGAAGGCTTTCCTGGCTTCCGTCGTCCTCTTTGCTGCTGGCGCCCTTGCACAACAATTCTCGATCAATACCCCGTCAGTACCTGCTTGAATACACGTTCATACGTCCTGATCTCGATTTGTGCAGGACTGGCGTTACCGAGTGCGAACCCGTCTTGATTACCTGGATGAACGGCCAGCGTGAGCAACATCCCCATTCCTGCACTTGGGGCACTGACTCACCTTGGCCCAGCTCCCTACTACCTGGTATGTGACAACGTGTTTGGTCAAAATAGCTCCACTCTGAATTTGTGACCCTGCGTATCTATTTATAGAGGTGGGCGTTTACTGCGATCATGGAGCTTGTCGCTAATCAAGTACCCAACAGCATTCTTCCCGGTTCCAGTCCCAACGGAAATGCCCTCGAAAGCTTCCCATCGACGAATTCCACTCAGGTTACCTGGACCGTCAACATCCAGTCTGGTATGCCTCACTTCTCTTTTGGCTGTAAATGATGTCATTCGCTTCCATATAGGGACAAGCATTGGTTTTGATGTTCGTGACAACACTGGTGAGCTTGCGCAGTCTGCGGCTGTTACTATCCAGGCCGGAGGTGAGTATTTGTTCTCTGTCACGCCCATCGGCTGACGGGTTTTGTAGAGTCGAGTTCCTGCTTGAGTCAATCCGCTAGTACGTAGAAAACGCTGTTAGTTTGTGCGGGTGCTGACGTCATCTGCAGGTATTTCAGCTGGGTCGGCGACCTCTGCACCTTCCTCCACGTCGGGAGGCACCACTGCTTCGTGAGCCGTTCGTTTACATTCGATGAGACTTGGTCTGATGGTGTATTGTCAGTTCTGGTAGTACAGCGAGTCGCTCTTCCTCGGCCCCCTCTTCTTCGTCCACCTCGAGCTCGAGTGGCGCGTCTGCGAACGTTGCACAAATTGCCACTGCAGGCGTCATTGGTGCTGCCATTGCTGCTTTTTTCCTCTAATGCCACACCGGGGCATGCGAGAGTACCCCCTTGAAAAGGCTGTTACCAGTTTTTTTTTGGATCAGACACTTGAATTTGTTCACTTTCCGCTTCATTTGACACTACACGAGCCGCTGCTGTAGAGCTAAGTGGGTGAATCGATTGTTGTAGATCGATGATCGTCTACGAGACATTCCACGACATCAGCTAGTATTTAGTATTTGAGCTGTGAGAGCTCTTGCAATGTTCACTTTTTTTGCTCTTGTAGTAATCCGCGACGTATCATTTACGATTTGAGCGCTAAACATTTTTATGCAACGTCATCGCAATGAACTCTGGTGAAGAAGGCGCCGGCTACCCACCAACTCACCAATCGGGCGACAACTGACACGTTGTAGCTTGTGTGACGACCGAAACGAACACCTTAAAACTCTGTTTACCTCTCCCGACGCCACAACCCACATCCCGGTTCAACCTTTTGCACGTGACATATGCGTTTACTCCTGAGGTGCGGCTGTGTCCCTGACCCATACCTCGACTGTGTTGCGCGAGCAGTAGAAATCCCCCCACCCTCTGCTGTCCACGACGATCCGACGCGAGGCGTCAAAGAAGCCTCGATATACGGCACCGCCGCCACTCTGGACCGAAAGGACGAGCAAAAATTGAGACCCTGAGCGCAAATCACAAGGTTTGAACGCAACCCACCGGGTCCACATGCATTCGAACCGTCCGAGACGTCGTCGCCCTTTTTCGCGCCGAACCAGGGTCAGTCATCTCTGCCTGTTCAGAAAGAAAGCGGTGCGAACGCACTCGCGACAAGGCAACTCGTTGCTCATCACGACAACACATCCCGGATGTTCAAAGGTGCCCATCCGAACGAATCCAATGCAATTCCGATGTAGAAAGTAATCCTTGGATGGCCCGTATGCGAATGTCTGGCGGACGAGGAGCAGCTTTCTGATCTTTTCCGAGATTGCTTCGTCAAAACATTCTTCGTTGGGGTACAAGTCTCCGTAGAAAACGCAACTGGAAAGCAAGAAGAGGCGGATGAAACATCACCTATTTTGATAAGGAACAACACCTACGGAAATCCGTCGCAACGCAACAAGATAAGCGCGTATGCCTGGACTTTGAAGTTGATGTCCACCTAGAAAGATGAAAATGTCAACAAGACGACCACGAGCCCTCAAACGCCGATGAGCGAACCCAACTCTCCAACGACTGTCCGATTTGCTGAAACACTGCGTCAGTGGACGTGGGCGACAACACAATGGTATGGACTCCTCACAGTGCTAGTAGTCAGTTGTCGTAGGTGCAATCACGATACTCATCGAAACCATCACTCACTCGTGATTGTCCACAAACGTAATAGCATCATTTGGTCGGATTGCGACAAGGGATTTATCGAGGATTCGGCGGAGGTCGTAGGATGGACCTAACTTGCTGGCTCTGTGGAAGTTATAGTGAAGTGGTACATCAAAGAAAGCGGTCTGTCGTTGCACATAAGCCTTGCACGTTCGGAATGTACACTTGATGTGAATCGCACCTGTCCTTGAAACGCTCGGATGTATGGTACCATCTTCCCCACGCTGCATTCCCCCATCAGTAGTCGTATCACGGAAACAAAGAGGCGACGCAGACTCGTGGGTCCAATACTCCGACACGAAAAGCAGCCTCTCCCGATGCGGAACACCACGAGATCTTTGAATCTAGAAGATAACTCGACTCGTGAGGGTGTGGGACTACCAGATCTGCACAACCTCACAAACTCGAGCAGAAACCTTCGGTCGATATGCTTGATGGCATCTAACCTAAATCCGCCACCGCCTGTTACCTGGTCTACAGTATTAGTATCGGGATAAATGAGAAGAGGGAGTGCTCATCGCAAGTGCGTACATCGAGTATCCACGAACCCCACGCCAATAGGTCATCGTGGACTGCTGGGTGCCGATGGTCGATCTAGATGTTATTCAAAGAGACCGTCGTCAGACATCATCAACAAGATCTCGTTCTCATACAAACATCAATTCCAAGGAGATAATCATAGTTCCCCAGCTCGGAATCAACCTGGCTCGACCAACCTCTACGAAACTTGCCTGAAATGCGATAGATAGCATGGGTCTGAGTGAACTCATCCCAGTCGAGTCCTGCTACAATTAGAAGGGCCGAGGGAATGACATTTGTGGCGGAGCTAACCTGAAAAGTGCTCGTGGGTCCACTTCATCTTGCTATACTGCGATAGAGAAAGCTAATCACTACTCCTCTCGGGTCAAGGGCTTGATGTGCTCACCTTTCCTTTTCGTCCAGGAAAGTCAAAGGCCGTCCATCCCTGCCAGAGCTCGAGCGAAACATTGGCAAGGAGGAATATCCACGCACTCTAACTTCACGCTCGCAGGCTACAGCACGAAGTCGGTTCTCGGGATCCACGCGCACTGCAGGAAACGTTTCCGTCCTGTCAGCACCTAGCTTGTGCTGGCGTACAAGAGAAGTAAACGTCTGCTCGGCGCAACAAAAATGTAGACGAATTACATTGAGCACTGCGTCTATGATGACGCTGATGTCGTGTCGACGCGCTGCAGAACAAGCGTCAAGAAATTCCTCGCGGGTGCCCCACCTTGTTGCGACGGTTCCTTTCTGGTCAAACTCTCCAATGTCCCACTTAGGGGCAACAAATTAGGTGGATGAGACGGGACGCGACCGTGCGCTAAAGCTACACGTACGAGGTCATAGGCATCATATCCTTGCCCTTGCTGTCGTGTTGCGTCAGGGGCCGGTAAAGTACAGAACAAAGATCACGACCTTGCCATTCATTGCCTTGTTCGGTGGTGGCAGCCAAGCTTGTGTGAACCCGAGTTCTGCCAGACGAGGGGACTCGTGTTCGAAATGCTGCCACCAACTCATGTCGGGATGTTGGGCGTCCCATGTGAAGAACTGGATCTACAAACTACTATTTAACGTGCTAAGGCAAACGGCCTCTTCGACTGACCATGACTGGGTTGTCGGCGCTCTCCAGACCCAGCTGCATTTGGGGCAGCGCCGGGCTGACGAAAACGAGCCGTAAGCGGTCAATCCACGACAGCATCGTCGCCGTGTTCGAGCCTGCAGTTCGTAATGATGGGTAGTGGAGCCCCAGGTAATAAATAGTTCAAACTCCGCCTGGTATTTGAACATGTCCGACAGGCTTGCTCTTTTTTCTCCAACGTTTACCTGGCCGCCTCACACGCCTTTGTTGTTGGATATGCGTTCCGCATATCGATAGCACACGGGATCCGTGACCATAGCATAGCTGGCCTACAGGAAGAAGGCCATGATAATCGCTCTGATCGCGGAGATCCACGCCGAGAGGAGTTTCATGACTTGGTTACAGGCCTACTCATACGTAGGGGCATCCTTCGAGTAATTCTACCCCAGAATCGCGCCTATCCTTTACTTGCTCTTCCTAATCGTCGCGGAACAGCATCTGTCTCCTTCACGGGTGACAGTTGCGTTGGTATACCCAGCCCTTCACCAGTCTGGTAGAGTGCCGATATCAGCAGCCTTAGCGTCAACGAGTGAGAATAGGTTTACCTGTGTCAATGAATTCCAGTCGAACGTCGAGGGTTGGGAACCACCAAACAGGTTGATCTTCCGTTTCTTCTTCTTCGGTACATCTGTCTCCTCGGGCACAGCGTCTTCGGAGTCCTCTCTCTGGTGCAATGGCTTGGCCCTGGATTTTTTGGTGGGTTCTGGCGAGGTACGCTTCTTGGAAGTCGCCTTCTCCTTCTCCTTGGGCTTAGAACGGGTTTCATTCGCGTCGTCGCTCGAAGACGCTTTCTTGGCCGATTTGACCTTTGTTGGTTCCTTCGCTTCTGCCTCCTTTCCTGTCCCCTTCATCTTCCTTTTATTCTTCTCCTTTTTTGCCTCCCCCGTTTCGATGTCACTTTCGTGGCCATCATCGTGTGTTGCCTTTTGCTTTCCTTTTGATTTGGCACTTGGTTCAGGAGCAACCCATGTAGCGGGCTGAGAGTCGAGAATCTCGATATCGCTATATTGAGGTTCAGGAGTGGGGTCAGGTTGTTTCACAGGGCGTGGTTTTGGCCGCGACTTGGCAGAAGAGTCAGGAGGTCGACTGGAAGTAGGTTTCGCCGAAGAGATCTGCTTGGTAGGTTTGTCCTTGACTTTGATCGGCAGGGTGGACGTGGAAGGCGAAGAGCGTGTAGTCTCTGGTTCCTCGTCCGATTGCACTGGTTCTGGTAGAGGGGGTGCTTTCTTACTCGACAGCTGATGATCGTGGAATATGTGAATAGGAAAATGTGGAATAGCACAGGCATACGTGGAAACCCACCTTGGGTTTGGAAGCAGCGGATGACCGCGCTTCAAGTTCAACGACTTTCTGCTCCAAGGCGGTAATCTGTACCTGTGCACCAGCCAACTGAGTTTCTACCGCCTCTCGGGCCGTTGTCTGTTCTTGAGCCTCCACCTGGGGGATGATCACTCTAACGAATGGTGCGGGCCACAAATCGTTGTGCTCTACCTTCCATTCCTCAAGAACATGCTTGAGCTTCTCAACCCGGCCTCTTTGTTTCTGAAGTTGTGCTTCGATCGCCTCCGTCTCTCCAGCACGCGTCTCGAATTCGCTGATGCGCATCTTTGCCTCCCTGAGTTTTTCCTCAAGCTCAAGTTTTTTCCTTCTCACTTCTTCAGCGTCAGCGTCCTCCCCCTTTTTCAAGTTTTGCCAGTTAGCCAGCTGCGTGCGAAGTTGAGTGGTTTCGTCTTGAGCTAGCTCGACAGAACGTTTCAGGGAGGTAACTTGAGCTTCCAGAGCGTCTCGTTCTGTGGTGAGACGGGCAAGCTTGGAGGACGTCGTGGCGGATGTTGCCGTTGCATCCGCATGAGCCTCTCGAAGGCGCCGGAGATCTTCCTAGGGGCGCGGAAAGGAGTCTTGAGGGTATGTCTTGAAAAGAGTGTTATGGTAATGGACGTACCTCGGCTTGTTCACGCTGTCTTTGGGCAACCTGTATTTCTGCCGTTTTCGACTTTACCTGCTCAGCAAGGGCTGCAGACCGCGCCTTTAGCTCTTGCGTGGACTTTTCGTAGTGAGCTCTCACTTCCGCTGCCTCGTCCCGGAGCTCCTCGGCCTGACTGATCTGTGCTTCGAGCTCTGCCTCGCGTACCTGGAACATCGTGATCTTGAAATCACGCTGCAGCCGTTTGAGCTGCTCCTTTCTCGCCAGCTCCTGCATTTTCAACACGGCGACGCGTTCATCGTGCAGAGCGCACCCCACGCGGTACTGTTGTATCCGATGGCACGCCTGCATCGTGTCACAGCCCTCGGCCCATGCCTTCCGCTCGTCCATCCACTTCTGACGTTCGCCCGCCCACGTCTTGCGGTCCGCCTCCCAGGACTTGCGCTCTGTGGTCAGCGCGGCGATGTCAGCGGCAGACGTGGAAAGGTCCTCGTCGAGCTTTTTGATCGTCTGTTCGAGAGAACGGTTCTTCTGGACAAGGTCGTTGATGTGCGCGAGCTGCGACGCGACCATGGCTTCGTGCGGGGTGGCAGTCGATCCGGTGGCGGTCGAGGAGGTGAGAATCGACGTCGTCGCCGTGGCGGGAGCGGAACGCAGCGGGGTCGGGGCGCGTCTTGGAGGAACCCCCGAGAGAGGCTTGGTGGGTTTGACTGGCGAACGGGCAATCATGTTGCAACGAGACTGCGGGCGGCAGGGACGAAAAGGAGGTGCGGGGAGACCTGGAGCGTGTCAGCGCCTTGTGTGCAAGGTCGCTCTCCTTCGCGAGCTGGAGGGTCGAGGGGCCAGGCAATCTCATGCCAAATTATGTAAACAAGTCACCGACCCTCGTGTTCGCCGCGCGTACTACATCATCTGGTCTATGTGTGTCCTAGCACTGACATCGGTCTATACGCCTCCTCCAGATACTGGATTTCTTCTCCAGACAACTTCACGTCGACGCCCGCTGAAATTGGCCATCAGATCGCAAAATTCGCGACTCTGGACAGTATACAACATACCAATGATGTCAAAGAGGTTAGCGAGACTAGTAGTACCAACGATGGGTGCGGTGACGCCTACGGTGCACCAGTTGAGCAACTCGCGCGGGGCATGCAGAAAAAAAATCTGACCGTCCTTGGTGAGGATCCATGCGATCGCAATTTGTGCCATGCTCACGCCCTTTCTTGCTGCTATTTCTTCCACCCTGGGTACCATAAACACACGGCAATTTGTAGAGGTTAACGTGGAACACACCGGTTGATGATCGTTTCGTACGAGGAGGCATTCTCATAATTGCCGATGAACCTGTCCTGCATGAGAATCAAGACCTCGTGGTTTGGGAAACGTGTCACTACCCGTCATTTTGGCTGCGGTTAGTCTGTTGGCCGAGTGGCCTGGTGAGTGCACCACGTGCGAGTGGAGACCACGGGATTGAACCGACGCCAAACATCTTGAGTGTAGGAAACATTTCCCGCTCTTCTTCACGGTACAGCAGACTGTAGTGGTTCTGCATCGAGATGAATGGCGTAAGTTTGTTCGTGATCGCATAGTCTTGTCAAAGCGTATGAGCGCCTCAAAGTAACATGCATATCACAATCTCACTTTGCATGGCCTGGACTATGAAACCAGACGTGAGTATAGCCATACATGACGCTGTCAACGACTTACATTGATATGCCCAGCAAGAACTCATTCCGATGTAGCGGACGTATCCGGCCTTGACGACATCGTGAAGGGCTTGCATCTAAATCAATGTGACTTGAAGGGTCTCAGACATTCATATGGTGTGCTTACCGTCTCTTCAATTGGCGTCTCCTTGTCGAATCTATGGCCTGGAGGATTGTTGACGGGCATCGACTTTGGTGCCTAGGGGACACGCACATTGAAGGACATCTATATAATCGAGCTGGAGTCGCTCTAGACTCTTCTTCACACCCGCAAGTATGTGTTTGCGACTCAATCCATATTGGTTCACGTAACCGTTTTGGTCGGGGTCCTTTCGGCCAGCGGTCTGGTCGATGCTGTACTCGCGACCGACGACGCTGCAAACCTGCAGGAACTAGGTACTGTCCTGCTTGACGAGCGCGTGTAACCCACCTTTGTCATCACAACAATTTCGTCACGAGGCAGGTTGAGTCTTTTGATCGCCCTTCCGAGAATGACCTCCGAGTAGCCGTTCGAATAGGTCTAGAGGGGTTCGAATATGTGAGACAGGACGCGAGAAACGGACTCACGTCGGCGGTATCAAACGTCTGAATTCCAGCTTCATACCTGTACACCCTCGGGGTCAAAATTGTGATGGCTCGAGTTGATTTGTGGTGCTTACGCTGCCTTGATGTGCTTAACGGCTTCCTCCTCGCCCAAGACCCACTCTCTCCACCCTTTATCGCCGTATTGCATAGTCCCGAGGATGATCCTTGAGACCTTCAGGCCTGAATTCCCAAGCCTCGCTGGTAAGGACCATCGGACGACGTTAACGTATCGCCCCTGGTACCTGCCGATCTAATCAACGCACCATATGGAACTTTCTTGCCGGATGACATTGTTGATCCACGCCAACAAAATATACAGGGGAACCGAGATCAGGTCTATCGCTAGTCCGGCCCTTCTTATACGTCTGAGGAGCCTATTGATAGCGACGAGTTTCACTGGTCTAAACTGGTACGTGCTGACTCGGGTGAGTGGCACGGCGCCCGCAAGTTGACCACGCTTGGCCCATTTGAACAACTGCGAGGCCATGTAGCGAGGGACGCCAGCTGCGTCGGCTACGTGCGGAGCGGACGGCCCCTGGCTCCGAGGTGGGAGCCCACCTGCACACGATTGCATGACCTGCACGGAAATTCGCTGGCGCATACCAAGCCCGAGACGGTAGGGACTGCTGATATACATGATGATATCGTCGAGACGTAAAAAGCCGTGTGAAAGGTCTCTCTCCCCCTCCCCAAACTGAAGAGCATTATCGACGACCCGAACGGGTTTCTAATTTCCCGATCACACACGTTTTTGCTGTCACCCGCCATCGTCAGTCATTTTTCCCCTCCGGAACTCGCCCGCGCCGCATCGCAGACGCCATGGCCCCGCCGACAAAGCTGAGACCCCACCTCAATGACCTGCTGCAGAAGAATCTCGAGCTCGAGCATGTCGTCGCCGACTTGCGGCACCAGCTTACACAGTCCTTTGCAAAGTGGGCTGACGAACGAAAATCGCTGTCGATGGGATGCGACGCCCTCATGGCGTCCTTTGCAAAGTTCCGGGCACGGCTAGACGTCCATCCATCGGACTGGGTTGACTCGGAGGGAGAGGTCGAACAGAACCTGGATACGGGAAGACAAAGCGAGGAAACCGGGGAGGTCGACAACGTGGATGGGACGCAGGAGACGGAGGCCGATCAGGCATCAGTGATGGGAGGCCTTCGCGAGAAATGCAACACCCTTGCCGCTGAACTCCAGGTGAAGGAACGGGAACTGGAGGAATCCCGGAGAAAGCGTGAGGCGGCTGAGGTGCAGTTCCAAGGCCCCATCTGTCGACCGGCTGATTCGGCTCACACTGACACATATTTCAGGAAGAACTACAGTGTGTACAACGATCGCTAGAGGCACAGAACGAACAACTTCAGGCCGCCCTTCAAGCCTCTGCCAGGCCAGAAACCAGTAACACGCCTTTGCCAAATCGCACATTTGCGGACACCTCGATACAGACGGGTCCCTTTCAAACCGAGCTTGAGGACGCGCTAGAGAAACTGACGCTCGCGAACCAGGAGATAAGCCGGCTCAAGCAGCTACTGCAACAGTGGCAAAAGTACGGAAATGATTGGAAACGAGACGCTCAATCAGCGCGTGCCCGTGTGTCTGAATTGGAGAGACGTGAGATAGATCTCAGCGCACAGATCAAGGGAGCGGAAGAGAGTAGGGCCCACCTTGAGACAGAGATCCAGAGGCTGACCAGCGCACTCGCAAATCAAACGGTTTGTGTGTCACATTTTCTGCGACATGACACCCATACCATTGCTTGTTAGACAGCGACAGAACACCAACGTGCTACATGTCAAGGGGCTCTGAAACGAGTCCGCGATCTCGAGACGATGGTCTCGCCACTGCGAGCTCACTTGTCCCCCGAGCAACTTGCCTCCTTTGACTCTGGGCAAAATCAAGCTGCACCGGAACCGCTAGTCTCTACAGAGTCGCCGAGGGTAACGACTGTCTATTCGTGGCTCCAAAGATGGTATCTCACGTATCAACAGTTGCGCCCAGATACAGACAAACGAAGCGATATGATTGTGCTAAAAATTCCATACCGTGTGAGTGTTACTCGGCTCTCTCGTTGCCTGGCGTGTCCGTTTTATCGAGTTGGCCAAGTCGTCCAGG
Source organism: Boletellus aff. lepidospora (assembly GCA_038094175.1). NCBI lineage: Eukaryota > Fungi > Basidiomycota > Agaricomycetes > Boletales > Boletaceae > Boletellus > Boletellus aff. lepidospora. The sequence continues at coordinate 20,542 of JBBPTT010000430.1, forward strand.
AAGCCACCAGGGGAAGACGATACACCCCAGGACGACCGACAAAACGTAATGCAGCCCCACGTCTTTTGTTGGGTGCCCTCCAGGGAAGCTCATGGCTTTTCCTCTCTACAGCAAACTCCCGTCGACTTGTCTATCTCCGCGAGCTCCGTGCCACAGACAAACAATACCCCCTTGAGTTTCAATCCGACTGACTTTGAGCTCTGCATTCACACGTGCAATGCGAATCCCTGCCGAAACGAGTCTCAGTCCTTTCTTTGGTCGCGCAAGCAGGCCTCTCTGCCGCGTCACGCACTTTCGTCGAAGAAGCACCGTCGCTGTGCACCTGAGTGTCCGGGCTATCGTCTGTTGATGATGCCGATTGCTGATGCCATGAAGGAACCTCGGAGGGCCAGGTGTCGGCCACCATCGGAGGCGGAGCTGGCCCTGGCAGCGGAGGAGGCTAGTAGAGCGTCTTCCAGCGAACAGACAGGCGAGCGAAAGACCGGGGCTGAGAGGGGAAGTCGACGGGAAGGCTCGGGAGAGCCTGAGGAAGCTGAGAAGCCTGAAGAGGGATCATCACAAGAGGAAGGAGGTGAAGGCCAGAAGGGGGGTGAGGATTCTCCACGAAAGACGGACCTGGGGAAGCGGCTACGGTCACGCCTAACGGATGGCGAGGAGTCTCAACGCGCTAGGAAACTGCGGCCGCGGTTGACTGGAATGTCAAAGCGTGCTGGCCACGATGACTGAGAAGCCTGTACAGTATGGGAAATGCCAAGTACTGTATGAATCACGATGGCGGGTGTCGAGAGAACCGAGCCGAGGAAAACATCGAGCTCAAAGGTCCGATGTTCCAGACAAAGGAAAAGGTCTATTATCAGCGGGATGTGTCCAGAATGAATACCACGAGCGTCCGATGAGGCATCCCATCCGTGCACGACAAGTGACCAACCAGGAAGATGCAAGGATCGGGGTGATGCGACGGGCGCCATGAACGGTTCGACCCGTCCACCGAGTAAAAAGGTGGATGGAAATGACATGACGGGGTCGGCTTCAGTACGACCTGCGCCGCTCGAATTCTGGAGCGACTGCGAACAACCCTGCACAGACCGCATGGATGCGAATGTCGCATATATGAAAGCACACCCCATTCTTGGTCAATATCAAACCGCCGAGCCGGTCAAAATTATGACCGCTTTGGTGTTCGTTGGGGACCTGCTCGATCTGCTCCACACTAGAGTGGAAAGTGGGCTCTCGGTTTCCTGCTGCTGACTCTAATGGCAGTGACTTTGGGCCGCACTTTCGGGCCGCCCCCGGACGACTTGCGTCTGATCGTGGCGATAGGAAACGAAACGATGGTGAGCGCCGGGGCAGAGATCAGGCCCGCACGATGCAGTGGGTGTCGTTTGCAAAACAGGAGCCCCGCTTACCGTCCCTGGCCACTCTGGCTTACAAACACTAGGCAGAGATCTAGCACCGGGCCCCTGGTGACCGACGGCTATCATGTGAGTCACTGTACAGCGTCTGTGTAAATATGCTTTAGTACATGGGACTTGAACCGTTGGACACGAACTTCAAGCTGTAAACCGTGGAGCGTGTTGCGGACCAGTGTGATAGTCTCCAGTGAAAATACAAAGGCTGGACAGCGCGTAGCGACATCCAAAAACATATTGGTACCCCTTACGGACCATGAAGTGCGATGAATCCTTCGTCAGGTCCAACCCTCCCGGTTCGTCTCCGAATGTCCGGAGACATGTTCCCCATTCCGCCAACCGTGCGAGGGTCGCCGTAAAAGTGACCCGGAGGGATGGTATTGAATGTAGGGCCAGGTTGATGTTGCGGGTGACGAAGGGACCCGTAGGCGTAGTTGGGTTGCATCCCAGAGGCAGAAGGATTCCGAGTGATGCGCGGAGACTCGTGGCGAAAGTCGGGTGGCTGCATCGAACCTGGCTGTGCGGGAGGCTGCAGGTGGTCCTCCTCATGAGGGCGCTGCTGCTTCAACACTTCGAGAAGCGGAGTAGGGTCATAGTAGAGAGTCGACCCAAAGTCGACGTGGAATCTATCGGGCGTCAGACGCTTGCACACGAGCGACTGCGACGTTTCTGCTCACTGCTGCGTCCCCACGTCCCACTGTGGCCCTCTTAGTGCGCGCGCACTGGCCAGTAGCGAATTCCATTCCGAGGCGGACTCCTACAGAGGGGAATGTTCACGCGGATCAGTCGCATGCCACGCATGTTGGCCGGACGGACTGACGATCGACTGTGCCAGAGCGCCTGCTGGCGGATCGTTGTTGTGTTGATAGCGTACGCGAGGTCGTTTCTTGGCCGACTTGCCAGCGTATTCCTTTCGAACGAGATTTTCGACGGACAGACTGAATTTCAGACCTATACGCTGGGCACCATGCCGCGGAACCTTGAGCACCAGAGTTTTGGCTGGTTTTCCCCGAGCCATTGAGTGATAATCCAAACGGTTCGTCGTAGCAGGACGAGAAGCACTGGCGGTTGCTTTTTCTGTCGGTGTGCAGCATCGAATTGGGCCACCTCTCCGCTGGCAGGCACCGAAACCCCGTCCGACACTCTCTCGCAGAGATTTGGGGTTGTCAGCGGAGCACACGGCACCGGCGACGTGTGTGGTCGCAGTCTCAGTCCGAGTCAGTCGCCCAAGTGTCGCTCGCCTCCATGGCCAGTCCACGTTGCCACGCGCTGTCGAGACACACTCTCCGTCAGCTCAAGTTCATTATCCCTGGTGCTACCATCACGTTTCTCCTCGACACCCATCGCATTCTCCTTGGCCTAGTTACCACACCAAACGCTAGTCCTGGTGATTGGTCCAGGTAGGTCGTGCTGTTGTACGGACCTCTCCCGACTGACTGGCGACAGAACGGTCGCATTCCTCGCGTCGTGTCTTGGCGTGCTCGTCGTCTTCCTGTTCCTCTATGTGTTGTTCGTGCACTGGCTTCGAAGGGTTGAACCCGATGTGCGTTCTCACAGTTGCCTGTCTTGTCGCCTCCTCAGTCTCTTTCAAGTATCGTTCATGGAGGCAGTCTGGCGTCCTTTCACATGCAATTCCGACGCTGACCGCTGCCATCGTCGTTGGTTGGTCGCTGCTCTCCATCACGCTCGGAAGGTGGTCAAGTCTCGGGTACCTGAAGGGCACCATCGGAGGTCAACTTTTTTTATCGTCCCATGCGTTCAAACACCCACTGACTCTGCTTGTAGCTTCTGGATTGTATGCCCTCGCCTTTGGACTGATGGGCCTCCTGCCTGCCCCCATGATACGTCGGTCGTGATCGGGATTCCGCTTCCACCGCCGCCCTTGGATCTGTCCCCCAAGGTTCGGCTGGATCGTCCACGTCTGCCTGTATCTACTGCATCTGCACTGTTGTCCTCTTGATGTTGTTCCGTAGCGGAAGGTCATGTTTAGCCATCTCTGGTGCCACCGATAAATTCGTGGCGACCTGCCGTTCCCCGCAACCTGGTCTGCGAGCGAGGCAATCTCCGGTTGAATGGCACACTAGTACTGCAGTGCCCCAGTCCCGTGGCTGTGCAATTGTCATGCGGTATGGTGCCGCCACACGGACACGCTACGCTTGTTGACCAGATTGCAGAGGATGGGACTCGGATTTTCTTATTTCCAGACTGCGGACCGATTTGATCGGTAACTCTGGCTCAGTCGCCTAGTAAACGCAACCAGTTCGCTGGAATGCGGGCACGAACACTCTCAAAGAATGACGGGCACACACGGCTGCTGACGACTCCCCCGGGATATTGGTAACATCTCACGGCTGATGCCTAAGCATCATCGTGGTCGTGCGACCGACTACACGATGTCGAGGTCTCGATCTCGAACGTGTTCTGCAGAGGTCGGGTCAATAATCATGAGTTATCGACCGGATCAGGTCCATCCCAAGAGTTGGATACCGATGTGCTCTCCTAGTTTTTGCCGAACCCCGATATCATCCACCGTGCGACTCCGTCCGCGTCATGCCGTGCTCGTTGTCTTGCAAGTTGTTCTGATCAGGTCCCTGGAAAGGGTGGTCTACTAGGTGCGGTGCGCGAGGTGCGCGAAGTCGTTTATAAGGGACGCTGCGTGAAGTATTTCTCTTCATAACCGACAAGTACTCGTTCCTCGCGCCATGTCGTCCAGCTCGTTCATTCGCATCGTTCTTAGTAAACGCCCCGAGGCGGACATCCTTCCCGACAGCTTTGAAGCACAGAGCGTTTCAAAGGATGTCCTGAAGGCGGGGACCGGAGAGGTCGTCGTTCAGGTGTCTTATCTCTCCCTGGAACCCGGCATGCGGGGATGGGTGAGGGACAAACGCAGCTATGTCCCTCCCGTTCAGATCGGCGAGGTCATGCGCGGCCTCGGATTGGGTGTCGTCGTGGAGGCCG